>OX381712.1:15165407-15379407 GCA_947462335.1 Harmothoe impar
TTAGAATAGGTACGGAGTAATTTATCCAGTATATAGTCATATTACTACCATCTTCCAAAATTCGCGAATTTACATACAGGCAAAAATGTTTTTTAAAGCAAATTCACGAAATGTTTATGTTTACAGCAATTTGAAAAACTCCTAGGGTTTTAGTTTGCCAGTAGTTCTTGCCATTAACGCTTTAGTGCCGAGCATCGACTATAGTTGACACCATGGCTGGCCGAGCATTGACTTTAGTCGATGCCATGGCTGGCCGAGCATCGACTATAGTCAACATCACTCTATGGGAAACAGCAAAGGCTCGGCCCTGGGAAGGTATCTGTGAAAATGTCTCGCCCCCATCACCAGCAAATCACTTTTTTGGTCGGCCTTAAAGGTTTTTTTTATCAAAATTCCAGTGAATATCTGCAATAAATCCATGTGCCCACCTACTGCTAGATCACGCATAAGGAGTGCTCTTAATGCTATTCTCAAAAACATTTCTGGTGTACTTATGTAACCTATTATCAAACCACTCATATAAGGGAAGCATATTTGATATCCCTGGGAAGCTGGTCTCGATACGCCTGGATGTTGAGCTGTAGGACTCATCCTGTTCCCATTATGAGGGGAGTCAGGGTGATGTTTAAAAGGTAGAACCGCGAAAAATAAAACCGCGCATATATATGGAGTTCAGGAAGGGTTAGGGAGTGTTCATTTATTAGTAACAGGGCTTAGAAATTAGGGACCCCTCCTGAGGGGGGGGGGTAAATAATTATGCCCCTTTTAAGCCAAAAATCCTGCCCGTTACTGTAGTTCAATAGGGGGGGGGGCGAAAAATGTTCGCAAGGGGGGGGGGCACCAAACGACCCACGTGCTCATGAGGAGGGGGGGGGACGTAAAAAATGTTCGCACTTCCCCTCGAAACCTCGCCACCCCCTCTGTAATTAATAAATGAACACTCCCTGAGGTGACGATCAGAACAGTGATAAAACCCCTTAACCCTTAGAAAAAAAAGGTAAGGCAAAGGACCCACATACCCTACTCGATTGCTGGAGCTGATGAGGCCAGAATTGACATGGTTTGGAGTGTTGGTCTTGGTCATTAGAACAGGCAGGTTGACAAAATGAAAACGGTTGTGCCTCCTTGGGTTACAGTGTTCACCCGTTATTCCCATAATTATTGGGACAATTCACGCTAAAAAGTACCAGTGATCACTTTTTCACCATCGGACACTGACACCGAATGAAAGAAGACATAAAAAATAAGGCCCTGAGGCCAGAGAGCTAACAAACGCTGGGCCAATTATTTCTAATTTTAAAAGGGAGTTTAGCTCAAGACGGAAACAAATGCTTGTAGTGATATCAGACATTACTGTGCAGTAGGTTAGTTGCCATAGTTACAATGGTGTCAACTCGTAGATAGTTAATGAGGGAGCGCCATGATGGAAAATGTGTCATGTAAATTGGTAAATCCCACTATTTTAAGATTTAAACTTGGTAAATTAGTAAATCTCTTTATTTTAAGATTCAAGATTTACACTAAATCAGTGGTAGTGACCACAGTTTCTCAAGATTAACATTGGTCCTTTTTTTCATTCTAGTCATTTCTTTGATAAAAAATGTAAGAGACATCTCTTGGTATACAGTTGTTTTCGGTGAGGTTACTAGGTAGATAATTCATGTAGGTAAAATGGGTGTATAATGTTTTTTAAAGTATTTTTTAAGTAATTCTTTTTAATATTTCTGTTCACTTAGAAAATATTGCATTTCTATTGTTGAATTGTTCTTTCTGTTGTCATTTCTATCATCCCTTTACTCTTCCCTCCGTCATTGGGATATCCGATGATTTAGAGGCTTTAGTGAACTGTATGCTTTGCCTCTCCGTGGACACACCTGGACTACAAAATTGTGAAATACAAATATGAAATAGCAGAAGGTGGACGTCGAACGTGGACATCAAATGTCGAGGTTAAAGTATCTAATATGTTTCATTTTTTGTATAGAAGTAGGGAGATGTTTTATTAGAATACCTCATTCACTTACGCCCTGGGCAGTCTAGGCAGAAATTTATCATGCCAAGTTGACACATTATAACTTGACTTCAACTGGACGATTGTGAGGTATATATTTGCCAAATTAATACATATTGCTGGACGTCAAATAGCGTAAATCGTCCACATCCCTTGTTGTATAGTGGGCACACAGCTAATGTCAGTGTTATATGTGAATTTAAAATTCAGGGAGTCGGTTCTCTGGTTCTAGGAGGGTCGAGCTGGTCACAATTTTATTGCCCCCCCCCCCCCCAGGCAGGTTGAAACTGACCCCTTTGAGCTATAGTAATACACGGGCTATTTCGCTAGATTTTTTTGGTCCCCCCCCCCTCAAGAGGGTCCAAATATTTTTGGTTCCCCCCAAATCCACCAACCCCCCCACCCCCCTTGTTAAATAGATTACCACTCCCTTAGCTTGTTTGACACCTAGTTCATAACTGCCAAGAAACATGCGGAATGAACCATGCCGCGCCATCAGGCACAGGCCATGTTTTACTCATTAAGAACTCATCATTTTGCGGATGGATGCTGGCACTTAAGGAAGTGATCATTTTCTAACAGCAGTATAGGGGGTTGGTAAAACTTCTGTCCCGTTAACTTAACTTAACCCATTATACTATAAACTGTACCCATTACACTTTAAGTATTGACGACGTTCATATGTTACTGACATGGATGCATTTGTAGTGTCTTCTGGACCACAGTTACACTACCGATGGGGCCCACACGTGCATTTATAATTATGATTACTGATACCAACATAGCCTGTGTGAAACTACAAATAGTTTTGTTATACAATGTGCGTACAGCCTTATTACAAAGGCCACAATCTGTAACGATAAGGCACATTACTCATTTTAACCAGAAACCAATGCATTCATGAACGCGTTGGTTGCCCTCCGGAGACGACCTGTCTTTATTGCTGCCCATTTCTGATGGAAATATGAGCCCCATTTTCACCCAGATTCGCTTCTTCTACTTCTACCCCCAACCTGTTTCTTTAACTCAGACAAGTTCAAATATTGTCCATGGGAAAAGGGAACACTACAAATATGAAAACAATCTGGGAGTCAATTTATGATTGCTCCTATTGTGTTTCATGACGTCGGAAAATGATTAGCTTTTTTCGTCTATTTCATTAGACAGATTTAGAAGAAAGATGGATCATGCTCTGTCTCCCATCTCATCTCATATATGGTATGTAATTCTGTCTTCATGTCTGGCTTGTGCTTTGTCAAAATCTAATTTTGAAATTGGATTTGCAAAGTTTCATTTAATACCATCTTTGTTGCATATCGAACCACGTGTCCATTAGTCTGCAGTTGCACTGTGTAAGATATTAACATGGGATATCTGGACGTCAACAGACTCAATACTTATCTTACTTTGGAAAGAAGCTATCTGTAATTCAAGCATATTCTGCATATATTCCTGGACCATGTTGCCTTTAGTCAAACGTTTTATGGCCTAATGAGAGTCTAGATGATTTATAAAGCGTAAAAGACCAAACCAAGGAGCCTGAAAAAGTTTAAAACAGGCTTGACACTTAGCCGAAAGTGCGATCTGATTAGGCAGACAGACGCCTAAAGTCAATCAGCCCGCCTCATTAGGGACGGGCCCACTCACCAACAGCAACATTTGTAACCAAGGTCTGCAACGCTAGATGTTATGTCCAGCTTCATTTGATAGAACTGTGACATTTTTCCAGCTTTACACATATACCCATATCACAGAATCACTTTGTCATACACTGATAGTAATACATATAGTCAGTAGTGACTATACCACCATATTTTGGCCCCCGTAGTCATGGGACTATATAACTTAGTCACATATAAGTTATAAAGATAGTCCGGAGTGACTATATGTGGATCACACTTATTGATGATGTCACAGGAATGTGTGCACAGGAAACAGTTAGGACATTCACAGAATCACATTTTCATGGGTGTATCATACTGAAAGATGAACAAACAGGATCCATAAGAATAACTTATATAATTATTACATCAGTCATCATAATTATAGCTGTTGTAATCACCATCTTTCCACCTTGATCCCTGTGCGCTACTTTTAGTCAATTCTTGCAATAATAATCTGAAACTGTTAATTCAATCTAGATAAACCCTCTGGTGTCAAAGAATGGAATATTGCAGCTATCAGAGTATTTCTCAGCGAAAAATGACAGGTAGAGGAGAGGGTACACTGAAAACCCAGAGCAAGGAGCCTAGTCATTATGACGACATAGGTAGTCATAATGAATAATGGCAGATGGAGTGGAGAATGGTGTATGAATATAGTCTCTAATTAGTTCACTTCTTAATGAGAGGCATCCTTTTCACATATTTGGTGTAGTCTTGACTGAACTAAGTAGCATTACTTGTTATAAATAAGTTGCCAATGGGTGAGAATGATTGCCCCAAAGGTATAGAGACCACTCTGCTCCCTGTCACCAGTATATATCTCATGACAGATATAGTTATGCAGATATTAAAACCCAATTATTGTGACTACCTAAGGTCGTCATTATGACAACTTTGGTCTGAATGGCTCAGATGGGTAGTCACAATGACGACCTAAGGTGGTCACTTTGACTACCTAAAGTTCTCAGTTTTGGCATTGTCAAAATGACGACCCTGAGATTTTCAGTGTAGCTGAGTCTGATGAGGCAAGGTGACACAGACATAGAGAACATCACATGAGAACTGTGGCCGCCTCTTGCAATATGAGGCAGAGCATTGGCAGACAGTTTTTGTTTTAGTTTTTTTAAGACAAGACTGAATCATGTAGAATCTTCTTGCAAAAGGTATCACAGTTAAATAAAACTCAGCCATATTGGTTATTTTTTTACATGAGGAATCTCAGTAAATAACACAAACACATACTTGTAAAGTATGATATGGGGCAGTATGGCTTGAAAGCTAATTGAACTCCCGATTTAGCTGACAATGAAAGAAAGGCCATATTCAGATATTGGACACTGTATAGATGAGGAATTTCATTGGATGAGACTGAAAGAAAATATGATGAAAGCTGTTTGGCTTGCAACTTGATGGAGCTCACCCATGCATGCAAGTTAGCTGAAAAAGAAAAAGAAGTTTTGTACAGAATTGGCTGAACTAACTTCCCATCGGGGATACACCAATTGACAACTTAACAAAGCGTTTTTCCCGCGGTTGACATAACAAATAATCATATTCATAGGACAAACAGAGAGAGATGATTGATATTGGTTAATGTGCCACAGCATACATTGAATCAAACTTTAATTCTGTATCAGATTCTATTCTAAACAGCTCTATGGAGGTAATAAAATGTTGCTTCAGTATTGTTTAAAAGAATGAGACTCCTAAGATACAGTGCTCGTAACAAAGCACCGTTATTCTGAAAGCAGGTTCTTCCATTGTAATTGAATAGGATACCGGTAAAATTGCTAAAAAAACTGTAATATCTGTCAACAGTGCACATGGTCTTTTTTTGGTAGCACAGCTTTAATTTGGCCAATACATAATGTCTGTAGCTTCAACAGACAGAAGCAAATCTTCTAGTGTCTTTTTACTGAGTTCCTATAGTGTCTTGTGTTTTGCTGATAAAGATTCCCGACAGCAGATCCACTACAGTAGTTCCCTCTTTAATGAGGGCCCGACAATGATAACACCTTCCTTCATAGGAAATCCACATGATAATCTCCTCAATAATGACACAGCTACTCAGGAAGGCATTGTTCATTTGAAACACTAAAGTGTCCATGATTGAATGATATACTGAAATAAACTCAATAAAGATGATACCATTAACTTTATTGTAATGGTTGAGACCTCAATGGTAATAAAAAAAAAGTTTAAGTAACCCAAACTGGAATACCCAGGAAAAGCCTAAACCTTTTTTAATTAACAATTTAGGCAAAGGTCAGTGAGGTAGTGCCAGCTTTTGATTTCCTATCTACGGGGCCAAAGATTAACATAGGAGATATTTCTCATGGAGGGGAACAGAAGGCAGCCTAGGTTATAACTAGCCTCATCGGGTTAAAGCTACTATGTCAGCTAACTTTAGGTGACTTTTGCATATTATGTTGATTACATGATCCATATAATTGCATGCAGGTATAGAAAGTTGGAAGGTTCTCATTCATCATTTAGCAAATTAAAACTACAATATATTGTCACAAATGAATAACTATTGGCATGCAGAAATCAAGACCCATTACGGGTGCATCATAACACCACTGGATTTAGCCTGCAATTCCAACACAACAACCTGTATACAACCACTAAATTTGGTCTGTTCCTACCTGCAAGTCACAAAAAAGAAACATTGATACCATGCAGATTGCTGTAAAATACAAGGAAAATGGTTATTGTAAGCAATTGCAATGTTATTTAATTTGGGGTCTTTTAACTGATAGTGTACCTTTAAGGCAAATGAGGTCCTCCAGTTCAGAAAGTGACTTGACGGTGCCTCTGAGCAGGAGATATAAACTCAGCACTAATTATCTCACATTTTTATATCTAATTCCTTTTCTCTGAACATGTACTTTATAGACTACTATAGGCACTCATAAGTGACAATTGTCATATAACATAGGTCAAAACGAAACATCTGTCAGGTGTGTAGAATGTTAGATTAATGAGGAAGCCCTCAATGTGAAAACCTAAACCAGCTTCGTTATCTTTATCCGTTTAAGGAAGTGTTACTCCCCAGCTGACACAGTAACAGATGATCCACATGCAGCCTTTACCATCAGGCCAAAAAAAAGGTTTGTTTCAGGTCACCCGACCGACCCTATCAAAACAGGGCCGACCCTACGTTTTTTGTGCAAATTGAAGACATTTCCGTATTATTACTCTTTTTTGGCCAATTTTTGGGTCTTCGGGGAGGCTAGCTAGTACTTTCACGTTAAAAAAAAAGGGGGGAAAATCCGACCTACCGACCTACCGACTCTACATTTTCTGCCCATGTTACCTGAAACAAACCTTCTTTTTTTTGGCCTTACCATAAATAGTGTGACAAAGCTCTGCCTGTATGGCATTTTTATGGGGCCCCTCGGCTAGCCTAATCAGCCTAGAGAGGAGGATAGTTAGCCTGGCTGGTAACTGGTGCATGTGTATATCATCCAGCCCCAATCTGCCTCCTGCAGCCTCGCTCTAATATGAGAGGATATTACAGCCACTATACTATAAAGGCTGACAGCCTCCAGATATTTGTAGGCCCCATTAACTGTATTAAGATAAAAGGAAACTGTTAGTTGCTATAAAGGAAACTGTTAGTTGTCATAACACTGCAACATGCATAGAAACAGGTATACATAGTCATTATAACACAGCCAGGCCACTGTATGCAATGGTTTTGGCAATAGTCAAGGCTGATCATGATTTGCAGACAAGAGTGTTTAGCCGTGACTAAGCCAATATCCTCAGTACAGGGGTCTGGAGTGGTTTAACTAACTTATGCCACACACTGTGAAGAGTGTTTTCACACCTTTAGTTCGTCATATACAGTCGGGTCAATTCCTTTGTTCTGACAGCCAAGTGTGGTATAAATATTACACATTAAGTGTCACTAACATACACAGAGAAGTTATGCCCTTAAATTACTCTCACAAGTAATTAGTGAGGCTTGACAGTCCACTAACAACTAGAGCTAGTAATTATAATATATAGTCAATTCAAGTATGCACCTGACTGTCCAAAGCTTGGTCTCCAGTTGGGTATTCGGATGTGCTTGGGATGCACCATGGACAGCTTATCCACTCTCACAACCATCAATAATAAACGTGTACACTACAATGCTGACCCAGTGCCGTTTAAGGGTCCATAACAAAATTATGTTAATTACCATTATTTTTTAAACCCACCCCAGACATTAGGGTATGATAACATTTCCTTTTCGATGAAGGGTTTTAAGATGTGTTCTACTATCATCACAGCTAAACCCGGGGAGTAAGAGGACAAAGGGCATTGGCATTGGGAATACATTGGTATTGAAGGCTCCTAGGGTCCATAGGCAAAGCATCTACATCATAGGACAGAAGGTCACAGGTGTTGTCTCTCGAGTTCATCTATTCTGGTACAATAATGGACCTCATGGACCAGGGCGCAGACAGGAAATAATTAGTGGGGTTGCTAGACATATCCAGCCCTTTGCTTCAGCATGTCGGGTATACCTATTTTTCATCCTGGAGGCTATCTGGTCCCTTCAATCCACACCAAAAGTAATATTATTTACACTGCTTCTTTCCCAAGGTGTTCACTACCCAGCAAACAAAAAGACGTTATGCAAAGTTATATAACTTTTCTCTATGGCTTTTATCATGAAAAAATCTTACATAACGTTAATAATGTTATTTTGACGTAGAATAATGTATTTTTGTTGAGTGGGTATGGCACTGCACTACCATGAAACTCTCTTCAGACTAATGTAGTGCTTCAGGTCAAAGAGAGTTTGTGGCAACCATATATGATTGGGTCCCAAATGACATTATGGTGGGATCTTCCTTCTTAGTACAGTGGCAACTTACTGATGTCTGAGCCAGGATCAGTGTAACTAGAAAACTATTAATAGCTTTTATAAAACACTGATGAAACTTTTATGTCACCCTGCCTAGAATCCAGCAATAAAATTGAAACCATAAAGATCATGCAATAACCTTTCATTTCATTGTGTCATTTGGCAAGAGACATTTCCCTCTAGCCCCTTTCGGTATCAGTGACACCAATTTTGATTTATAACCTTTCATCCCGCTTTATTCTTGGGTCAATTGAATGTCAAATTACATCTTTTCTCCTAAGTGATTGAAATTATAATGTCATGCTCCTCCATCAATGTAGTTTAACTCTTAACAGAGCCACGTATTGACTTCATTGAAACATGACAATTTTCATGAAAAAGCAATAACATTAAAAGCAGGTTTTTGTTTTCCTATTGGATTCTGCTATATTCAAAGGATATTCGTCACAATTTTTGTTTTTGAAAAATGAAATCCATTGTTTTATCTCAGATCACTATGCTGGCCTTATTAGAACCTATCTATTTGAACTATTATAGATGTTTAATCTAATATCTTTATAATGTAGGTCCATATCCTGTAGTATAGTTATTGACAATCAATCAGCCTTTCCAGAGTCAGCATATCGCTCAAATTGTTCATATGTTAAAGTAGCAAGGGTAGGCCTACATGGGGATGCCTTCTCTGGTTTGACGTCACAGTTTGAGACTTAAGTTTTGTCTGATTAGATCAGCAGCCACCTCCTGTCAACCAATCAGTCCATCCCATTAAGGGCAGGGTCTATTTCTCTAGCATCACTATAATTAGTCCAAGAGGCCAGACAGATCCTTTCATGTTTTGAGCACCAAATGATTTGACAGCAGATTCTTTTGTAAAAAAATCTCACGAATTCAGATCTGCATTTCTTACGAATATCCGATTTGGCGTTATCTCACAATCAGCCCTTTAAGTAGGTCACTGTCTATTTCCTTAAAAATAAACTTATTTCACTTTGACCCTCTATTATCATGTAAAATTCATGGTCTTAAGGGTGAGGGACCCTCCCTTGGTATTTACATATTTTGTGCATTATATTTTCCAAGATGGCCGCCATGGTAATTGAGATTTGGTGATTTTCAAGTATTTTATATGTCTAGAACAATGTCTAGTGTTTATCCAAATGGCATAATAGCCCAGTGGCAGATTTTAGGGGGGGGGAGGAAATGGGCCTCACCCACCCCCCCTTTTGAGAAATTAAAAAAAACAGAAGAGGGGGAAGAGAAAAAGAGAGAGAAGGAAGAAAAGGAGAGGAGAAAGGGATGTCTGACCTTTCTGGAAGCCAAATTTGGCTCTTTTTAATGCCAAGATATGGACCTTCTGATCCCCGAAACTGGCCCCTCTCTGATCCCCGAGCCCGGCCCTTTCTGACCCCTGAGCGTGGCCCTTCCTGACCCTCAAAATAGGCCCTAAACCTGGCCAATTCTGATGTCCAAACGTGGCCCTTCCTACCCTGAAACCGGGCCCTAAATCTGGCCCTTCCTAACCCTCAAACTGTGCTCTAAACCTGATCCTTCCTAACCCTGGGATCGGGCACTAAACCTGGCCCTTTCTGACTCTCAAACATGGCCCTAACCCTAGCCCTTTTCCTCCCTAAACAATGTTCCAGCCTCAATGATAAAAGATGAAAGACTGGGCTATAGTATATTATGTGTCAAATTGACCCAGATTTCACCATTTCTAATTTAGACTTTCAGAATTTTTCAAAATTTTCCACTCCAAAAAGAATGTCCCAGCTGCAATGATAAGAATAAAACAGATCTGAGCCATATGTTACCTATGTACCAGACTCCACCTTTTCAAGTTTAGACATTATCCAAAACTTCTCCATCCAATAGTATTAGATAGCAATAAGCACTGAAATGTATTTACTTTTCTGTGTCATCCTCTCCATCAGATTCATCTCTTCCATATCTGTTTTCCTCATAATGTCAACTCTTCCTCTTTACCACCTTCCTCAACCTCAAGTGGGGCCTTCACTAATATGTCCTGTACTGATTTCGGGAACTAAGTGCAGTCAAACCAGTTCATCAGGTTATGTCCATCCATATTCCACAGGGTCCAAATGTTGAGGAACTTGATGCCATGCTCGCTTCCACATAGATGACACCAGATGCACCCCTGTACTTGTTTCTCTAAAGCGGGTTGATTTGGTGGGAAATTACTGGGATTTGCTCCTTTTACCAGCTGTAGGAGATCTCCTTCCTTCTTTGGGGCATACTTTGTTTCAAAAATAGCTAGCCTTGCCTGGTTCACTGACTTAAATTTCAGCTTCCCATACAAGGCACACACCCATGGCTCATCTTCAGTTCTCAGATTTCTTTTTCAGATGGTTTACATTATCCTCACCAACCTTTGAGAATGTCTCAGTGTATGACTTGTTTCTCAACAAAAAAATTCAAAGGTCTCATTTTCCATTAGTGGTTGATAGCTGGTGTGTAGTCACTGTCTTTTATTGCATGAGCCCTGGCAGTGCACATATCACATCAGCGTTAAGGTTTCCCACCATTTCTGTGACATTAAACCAGTATCCAGGCAGATGTTAGGCAAGACACTGTGAGTCTTGTTGAAACTGTACACATGGTAGAGCAACAAGATAACGATATCTGTGTCATTGGCTCTCAGAGTAATCTCAGCTTGTTGATTATGTACAAGGAAATGGGTCAAGTGGAATACAGTGGCGTAGGAAAAGGGGGGCCCAGGGGGGCCCGGGCCCCCCCAATCACTGAGGAGGGGGGGGGCCTGAATATGTTTGGGCCCCCCCAAAATTTGTCAAGACCTGTAACATGATACACACAATTTGCAAACCTTCCCTTTCCTGCATAGGAAAAAGTGGGGACAGAGGGGGCCGGGACCCCAAATCAGAACTAGAGGGGGCTCAAATACTTCTTTTCCATACAATTTAATATATGTGTGTATACACACATATATTAAATTATACATATGATACATCATGCATAAAAAACAATACTTAAAGTTGGTTGGTGTGGGCCCCCCTGGGCCCCCCCTATGAAGATTTGCTTCCTACGCCTCTGGAATATGATTCTGGTATCCGCCTCTTGATGAGAACATTCAAGTTCCTTGATTTCTTGTTTGATGACTCCTTCTCCAGTGGCACTGAACTCAAAAATATGTTATGAGAAGTTATGTAGATTGTGTGCCCATTCAGGATGGGTAGATATGCTTCTTGTGCCCACTCTTGGAGCAGGAACTTCACTAAGGATGTTTTAAAGGACTCTGGTTTTATAGCAGCCCTCTAGCCCTTTGGGCCTTGCCAGTTATTTGTACAGAATTGTTGGATTCTCCCTGCTGTTGTTCTGTCCTGGTAGAGGCTTTGATTGTTGGGCTGTCATACATACATTGTCAACCTGTAACAGGTATCACTATCCATCAGAAAAAGTTGATTGTTCATGAAGGATGAAAGAAATCACCTGAATTGTGCACAGCGGTCCACTTCTCTTTGTACTGCTGCTTGACCTTCTTCTATCTAGTTGGTATGGACCGCTGTTTGGGCAGTAAACTTTAAACACGTTTGTCTATGTATGTACAGTATAAGAGATTTATATGAATCTATACCTATAGGAAATCACCATGTTCACCTTATAGCATTTGGATAAACACTTGATATGGTTCTAGACCATTTACAAGCCCATAAATCATCAAAATCTCTATTACCATGGTGGCCATCTTTGGAAAATGTAATGCACAAAATATGTAAATACCAAGCCTTAAGATCATATATATTTATAATCATATTACATGATAATAGAGGGCCAAAATGAAATACATGTACTTTTAAGGAAATAGACAGTGACCTACTTTGAGGGCTGATTGTGAGATAACGCCAAATCGGATTTTTGTAAGAAATGCAGATTTGAATTTGTGAAATTTTATTACAAAAGAATCTGCCGTCAAATCTTTTGGTGCTCAAAACATGAAAGGATCTGTCTGGCCTCTTGGACTAAATGATGCAGGATTTAGTCCTAATTAATTTAAGTAAGAGAAACATATCCCTTTTGGCTAGAGTATGAGACATCGGGAGATAGCTAGTGCAGGACTTTCAAGCCATTGGAAAAATCTTGAACAAGACTCTTATTAGAGCCAACTGCAATCTCCTAATTCCAATCTCTCTTCAATAATAGTATTTGAGACATGAAACTATAATTGTTGTCAATATCTCTAAGTCAGTCACGACATGTGGGAGTATTAAAAGGCAGTCTTAGCAAAGTGCCATTCCTTGCCCCAGTAGGGCAGCATAGTTTTTTGAAAAAAACCTCTTTACAAGAAAGATTTTTAGTCTCAAAATCAACTGCTACTCTCTAGGTATTATTAGTCAAAATATTGTCCTGCAGCAGGCCTAGATAATAGTGACTTTTCTATGAGGGTAGTGGTGCAAGGGTGGGGAGGGAGTGTGAAAGGCATATCCTCCATTGATTTTTGCTTAATATGTCAGATTGAAACAGAAAAAAAAACAGAAAGATTTTAGACATGTATACGTGTAGACCCGATATTTTTCTATGTATTTGTGAGTGGAGTTTGCAATATACTTTTAAACCATATATTTAAATCTACATGGAAACTATCTGAACAGACCTCCGCCTTTGAGGCATGCTTGCAGTGTTGCACAAGTCTCAAATGGTGGGCATGCCAACTCTGTTTACTACTGCACATACACTGTGGAGACCATAGATTCATGATGCCAATTCCAATAATAATATTATATGAAAAGGGCAGTTTGCATATAATATTCCTAGCTTTCAATCTAGACATGAGCTGGGAAGACCTTACTCCAGTGGTACCCTCATGGTCTTTGGTACAGGAGGAGAAACTAGGATTTTAATCCCTTTTGACAAAAAACCTACTGCATCTTTAAAAAGTAAAGCATGTTTTTTCTTGTTTATTTACCCCATCCAAACTATTTTGCAGACAGTTTTACAACATTATATACACAATTCTGATAGTGTAACATACAATTGAAAAATAAAGGTAAATATCCATTACAATATTGCATTTTCTATGATTTAAAGAGCAGGGTTATTTTCCACGATGGCTTCATAACTCAGCTCTCTAGGGAAGAGGCAGGGAGGGAAGCCAGGGTGAAAAAGTGACTACAGATTCAAAAGTCACTGGCATAGTCATTTCAAAGAGCTGCCAGCACCTGTTTGTGTCTTCCCATGTCCCACAGTAAGTATACACTGTGACTAAATAGATTTACATATACAGTACAGTACAGTGACATTCATTGAGGGAAAGAACTTGTTAAATAAGCCATGGTTATATAGGATATATGTATGGGGCTAGCAGTGTTCTGATTATAGGGACTTTCTCAAAGTAAAATGAAACAAAGTAAGCGGTTTGCGTGTATATATATATATATATATATTTATTATACGATCTGGGCTCTGATCGTGCTTTTTAGGTGATATTTCCGTTCTGATATTCCTGCATACCGCACACTTGGCAAGGTGAAATCGTGGTGATATTCTGGATATCAGAACGATTTGGAATGAGTTACCGGATATCAGAACGACAGCCATAAAATCCGAGGTTTCATGGTGATTTGAACATGGGACCCCAAGACTTGGAGCACTCGGGCTGTGTATAGGTCAATAACAACCTTGGTGCTACGCACCTCGGTCGTTATTGACCAATACACAACCCTAGTGCTCCCATATCAATATATTATTGGTTTAATATATATATATATAGGTTGTCTGTGGAAATTAACGCATATATTTACATGAACTGTATTGACATTTACTGTCAAATTATAGATTATGGGTTGCTTGGTCTATACAGGACCAAGTACTTTAGTATCAGTGTTATTATTTTTCCTGTGAAGGAAAGGGTTCCCCAAGAAGATCCTCCACTCAGCTAATTTGCGTGGGAGGAGGGGAACCTTTCTTATCTTAGTTTTCTTGGAATACAACATAAATTCATACACTGGGATATTCAAAATGATATGGGAGTGCGCCCACAGCACAAATACAATTGATATCTCAATGTAACTGGAATCTAAAAATACTCAGAAATAAAAGATAAATGTATCTAGAAAGGAAAGCGCGTTCATTTATAGGGTATAATCCGTGGCGGGAAATGCACGGAGACGCCTGGGTAACATTGTGCTTTGCGCATGCGCGGTTCTGTATCACTTCCGGGAAGAAGGGTGTTCGGCCATTACGGCTACGGTCTCATAGAGGAAGGGTCGGCGCAGTAAGAAGCTGTTGAGCATTGAATTTTTTAGTTCTCTTATAATGTACCCTATCAAAGCTAGATGAAATTACCCTTTGTTAAATCAATAGGGCTGCTGTATTCAACATGAGGTAACTTAGGAGACCGTTCAACCTATGAGAGAAAGACCTTCTGTAGGTCTTTTTTGCTTGTTTGCTATGCGCCTCACTGTGTCCCACAGCTACTCAGGAACAGTGCTCCGCCTATAGGGACTTTCTCCACAAACTAAAAGCTTTTCCCTACAGTCCAGCTCCTTTTTAAAGAAGAATGTGATGCACTATTAGAGAAGCTCAATGTTTCCCATTTTACAAAAAAAAATACTTTTACAGGTTTATAATATGATTTAACTTAGTGTATACTTTACGTTATCAAGTGATGCTGTTAGATGTAAGGTGGAAGATGTAGCAATGTGTGGCAGAAGCTGTTTTATTGCAGGAGCTCTTTGCCAGGTTGAGGTCATACCCAAGATTCTAGTACGCCCTAAAGGAGCTGCACTTGTACTCTACATCTAGGGCGTACCAGTATACTGGCCTTCCCACTAGCATCAGTGCAACTGGTTATTTACAATATTTGTCACCCAAAGTCACAATGTACCATAATTATATTATGTTTGGTACCATTGGAAAGAAGACATCTCAATCTATACACTGGCCAATTTACAAACTATAATCATTTATATTTATTTCAATATCATGCATTAAACATGACAGAGGCATAAAATGATCTTATTTGGACTCCAAATATAATCCATTTCCGAATTTTGTGTTAGATTTGCTGATAAATATGAATACACAGGTTGATAGAATAGATACTGATCTATCACTCTACTTTTTGGTTTTATTTCCTAATTAAACGGTAAGGTCATAAAAAGATAAAATCTTGGAAAAAGTGGGTGTTTTCTCCCCCACCCATGCCCTCAGTGTTGGTATAGCTAAGACCCATCGTTCTATAACCAACCCATGGGGGTCAGTAATCTAGTACAGCTGGCAGTTCATGGTCTGATGATCACACCATATGTACCATTTAAAAAGTACGCCCTATAACCATGCACAGTACCAGAATACCGGTATGGTCTCTAGGTAAAAGGACTGTACCCTAGTTGTAGTGCGTTAGACATTAGGCCCCGGAGGCTGAGGAACTTTCAAATTTGCAACCTGTGGTAGCATGCTAACACCCATTATCCGAGACTTCAACTTGAAAGAAGTTTACTGGGATTTGTGTGATAAAAGAGCCCTTTGTCATGTGAATTTCCGACCATGTCATTTCCATAGCTAATATGTTAGTAACACTAAGAGGGAGGAAAAATGTAATATCATTAGGGACAGTTTATAATTTATATCACTAAAACAATATTCATAGTCACCAGTATAATAGTATTTTTGCTGCACAAGGCATGCATAGGTCCCCTCATGATAAGGCTTCTATAAGCATTAATCTTATGCAAAAAGCGCTAATTAGATTATGTGTACCCCTTCAAAGATAAGGAATATGAAGCCAGCATTACTGGCAGTTTTTGCAGCATCTGCTACAGCACTTAGGCATCAAAGTCAATAGAGGGAGAGACTGTACCACCTGCTTACCTCAAGAGAGAAAAATATTTATTTCCTAGACAATTTGATTGTGGTCTTTCTGATGTCAGGCTATTGTGTAATTATGATTTTTGTACAGGATGGATATATATATGGTTTCAGATTTTAAAACCAGTCTCCTCAATGAAAGTCAGATTTTGTTTTGATATACGTCCAGCACCCATACATTTCTTTGTGTCAACAGAATAATATACTCTATTACTTACGGTATGGAACGTTTAGAATTTGTATTCAGATAACAAGGAAGTGTCTTTCTAGTGTTTTTTCTCAGTAAAATCAATCTGGTATGTCATAATCTAATCAAATACTATGAGTACATAGAATTGATGGACGTTAGAGAAGTTAAATGTACTTACTTTATGTTTCGTTATTTCAATTGAAGATGGTTGGTTGGTTGTTAGGTTTGTTTATACGGCTGCGGTCATTTCAAGGGTAGTGATGGTGATCGAATCTATGAGGTGAGTCAAGGTAGAAAGCACACCTCCATACTTGTACAAAGGCAATGGTTCTTTTACATCCCACACTACATAGGCATAGTGTGAGTTGAACAGGCCTTTGACATGCTGCATGTCTACTACGGCAGAGGGAAAGTCGTAAGTCCAAACAGCAGGGTGCTACTGAGTCTTGAACCCTCGATCTTGTGGGTGCCAGACAAATATGCTACTGCCTGAGCTAATTCCTCACCACCTCAATCCAAAAACGTATGAATAACTGTGGTTTAATTATAGCAATACTTTTGATTGCTCCATATGCGCATCCATGTTAGTTCTGAGCACAGAATGGGATTTAGGCAGTGGCCAAACACACACACACCATAGCTTGCCAGGATCAGGCTACATTGCGAGAGCAGAACCAGGATCTCATGAGATTGCTGATGATTGTCTGCGTAAACACAGTGGTCGCAGGAATAAGTCCACACCAGTCAGTTCACTGTAGAGTTATATTACTCTTTGGGATGTATAATGTGTTAAGATACATGTTTCTGTTTCTATACACTTTTTTTGACTAGCCTCTTCCTGGCGGGCTGTGTGAGGGGATAGTTGTCTGAAGCCCCTTAGTTTTACTTGATGGGTTACACCCTTCCCCTCCTCGTAGGCCTCTCTTTCTCTGTGTTAATTTCCCTCCTCTCCCTTTCCAGTTCCTTCATCCCCCAATTAGCCCAAACGACAACAACAAAAAATTAAACAAAACTCAAGCTTTCTTCCCCCTCCCCTCTGCCAGACTCAGATAAGAAGTTTCAGCTCATATATCTCATATATACATATTGAGCCCTCAACATATTAACTCAAACTAATTCAAGGGTAAAAGTACATATTTTTTGGTAGCTTCTTTTATTATCTCTGTCCCTAGCAAACAGTCAAACATATTTTAACGGAGTGGGGATCAGCAATGAATTCATGCCATTTTGATATAGGGTCGTTAACTTGTTTGACTATTCAGTATTACTATCCACTAAATCAAAAGCAAAAAAACAACAACGGAAAAAAAACAAAAAAAAACATTAAATCAATAGCAGGTCAACGTCCATCTAATAATCCTTTGGAAAAGCTGGACCCATTTGGGTCCTCCACTATTTACAAATAGAAATTGCCCAAAACTATAACATTTGTGTATTCAGTCAACCTGATTATCACACTGTTGATGTCCTTTCGTTATGACCTTTGTCAATTATCCCTCTCTTTAAAACAAAACAGACCTTCGTCATTGTCTCTGATCTCAACCACTTGACCATGCCATCGGAGGAGGCCTGCACAATTTCGATTTCAATTTGCATGAAGGGCAATTTTTTTAGCTTTAGTTCTTTACTATTGGAAATTGACAGTGGTTTTTGGTGACATTTGTTGTTTGGGGTTACAAATATTCAATAGACTTTAAGAGCTTTAAGGGTAGTTGTGCATGTATATTATCCTAAAATTGGTGTACATACTTTTAATATGAAAGCATGCCTTTTCTACTTCATATTCTTACCTCGAGAACTTTGCAATGCATACGTCGTGATGTACACATCCTAAAACTGTCAGAGGTGATACCTTGCCCTTTTACATTAATTGAGCCAGAGAATATTGCAGCTGGGTGTTTTCAGGGTATGCTAGGGGCATAAGAAGAGGGGTTTAAAAAAACGTTATTGTTCATAGTGGGAAGAGGGCTACTCATATTACGTATCATCAGCATGTATCCTCCACCTGCCATCTCTACTGGGCGGTCATCAGAGTATGAGAGGACACCTTTTCAAGGACATGGATATAATCTAATACCTTGACTGGGGGGAGGGGGTTACTCAGTGCCGATAGTTTTGTAAAACATCCCCAATGTCAGAGCCATATTCGTAATTTAAGCTTTGTATAACCTTCTATAATCTACTAGTTGTTGTTGCCCTAACACTAACAGTAATAGTAATCCAATGAACAGTAGCCTGAACCACAATCTGTATGTGTATAGTAGTGTACCATACACTTCACACATTAAATCTACAAGTGCAGAAAGGTGTGTTTTAACTTCAGTGATGCACAGAGTTGGTCTAATTAACAAAGTGTGAAAATCATGGCCATGCTGTAAACAGTTTTATACAAGGCTAAGGCACTCCACTTTGACTAAGCCTCAGCCATAGAAGAGCAGCCGTTGAGCCAGATTAGCCTTGTATAGGCTGAAAAAGACATTTTATTAGCCTGAATCTTCTCCAAACACGTCTCGACGCCGCCATGACACCTTGCTCGATACACACTTCCGGTCTGTGTGCCTCCGCCAAAAAATAGCCCCCCACCTCAGATCGCCTATATCGTCTTTATTTGTACAAATTAGGCCTTATTTCGCATCTTATTGTATTAATTTCTTTAAAAAACAACACGATAAAAGTATGAATCGTCCTTTGTCGCCGAAAAATACATCGTCGCCCGTAAAATCTAGGTCAAGTTTAAGTTCAAGACCAGCGGCCTCAACCACTGGCAAGTTGATCATGGAAATCTTTACGATAGATTTTTTGGCCGATGAGTCAAGTTTATAACCCTCAACCAAATTTTCTGGGGGGTTAAGGCCTATTTAACCTCTTGTACGTCCAAATATAGGACCTTTTCTCTGCCCTGCGCTATGTTTCTTTCAATATAACTCCATTTTAAAGCTAAAAACTACCATATTACTTTCCGGGGAATGTGAAGAAACCACTCGCGGCCTGCCACTGTCAAGTGCAAGCCGGGCGGCCACATATTTATCGTCTCAATTTTCCCCGATCCATCATGTTAGAAAGGCTCAACCAAATTTTCTGGGGGGCTAAGGCCTAAATCAGCTATTGTACGTGTAAATATGGGATGTTTTGTAGCGCTTAGGCTTTGTTTCCATTAAAAATAAGGTATTTTAACCCCCAAACGGAGTCAATTTAAAAAAAAGATATCGTCTCAAGTTGAATGTGGGTCAAAGATCAGCTGATCGCAGCGTCCGGTCCTTTTTTGTCTCTACCAACTTTTCTGGGGTGGTAGGGCCTAATTCAGCTATTGTACGGGTAAATATAGGATGTTTTGTAAAGCTTAGGCTATGTTTGAATCAAAAATAGTGTATTTCAACCCCCAAACGAAGTTGCAATAGACAAAAACGTTTCGCGTACTAAAACGAACCGCATCGTCCGGGATTCGAACCCGGGCCGCCACGGCGGAGGGCGAGAGCGCTAACCACTAGACCATCTCGGCCAGGCTGTGAGATTGGAACACAGTGGGTGGAGTGATACTTATGCTGGAGCGGAAGTGAAGTTTTCACGAAATACAGAGGTTTGAGGAAATACGGGGGCTGGTTATTCAGCTTTTGCGAAATACAAAGATCAGTGCTTAGGCCTACCTGACTTGATATTTTGTCAAACCATTTAAAAATAACTAAGTGTTATTCCATGTATACTGCTAGGTATTATGACTAAGATGTTCCAGATATTATCCTTCAAAGTGCTGACAAATGATGACACATAGTTTTCCTCAATGACTTTCAGAATATTGATTTTTATAATGGATATGGGCCCTCAATAAATCTGCTGACAGAAGGAATAGCCATGCACAAAGTCTAAGTAGGAAAAATGGCATATTCAGCATACTCAAAATAACCATTTATAAAGTGTACATGTAAAATGTAAAATGTGTTGATTTCAAAATAAAACACCTGTGTCTTGAAGTATTGTCTGGCATCTGATATGTTGTCATGTCTACAATTTCTCTATATGAATTACATGCTGGCTAAAAGCATTGGGCTCTGTTCTAATCAAATTGAACATTGTATTTTGAAGACTTGTTTCTTGATTTTCCTCTTTCTATGTATTTGTTTCTGTTAACTTAATATGAATGATAGTCCTCATTTTTCAATTTTCTAGTTGTATATAGTAACTATATTGCATTCCTATGGTCCTCTGATATGTATGTTTCTCGTATCAATATGTGGACAGGCAAGGGTAAAGGTTCCTCCAAGGTAAAAACTCAATAATAAAATTGATGTCATCAGCTATCCAGTGATATCTTTTATTAGCAGGTACCACCTCTATCGTTTGAGGATTGGCTTTCTGAATATGTGTGGTCATTGTCCAGTCTTAAAAGCCAATAAGCTCTATCTTACTTAGTTTTAGAGATATTCCTATTTAATACGCACAATTATGCTAATTAGCAAATGACCAAATTTTTTCAAACATTTGGTCATTTGCTTTTGATATAAAATGATAATATTATTTACATTCTGTTTTCAGCATAGAAATCATTGTGGGACCTTCTATCAATCGATTCGTAAAATTAAAAAATTTTGAATGAAAATCATGTTTCCATCACCAAAGATGGAATCCTCTAACGTGGCCTATCGTG
Source organism: Harmothoe impar (assembly GCA_947462335.1). NCBI lineage: Eukaryota > Metazoa > Annelida > Polychaeta > Phyllodocida > Polynoidae > Harmothoe > Harmothoe impar. The sequence goes on from OX381712.1 coordinate 15,186,621, forward strand.
GATAAGTTTTTCAATTTTTTATCTATTTTTGGCCATATGGGACATTGAAATCAAAAACAGGATTTGTTGGTTTGTTCCTATATCTAAAGGTATCTAAGCCTATAGTTTTTTAATGTGTTGGTGATATATACAGCTCTTAGCCCTTACGGGAATGTGCCAGCGATATCACGGAGTGGCAGATTGGGCTGGATTGGGGCTGGGCCATATAACCATCCTCCTGAGGCTGATTAGGCTGGTTGTGGGTCCATAAAACTCCTTTACATGGTGCATGGGGAGCTCTCCAGGCTATACAGTAATGGCCAACGTAGATCAGCTCTCATTTTGCCAGCCAAGCAGTGATCGTTGCCATAACCATCGTGACGATAACTCTAGTGTCAACATTAAAGCTTCACACAGTAATTGTCCCCAAACCATCAAGAACATTCTCACATTGCTTAATGTGGCATAGTCCGATGATTAGGGCTCAATAAATGTTGCTAAAAATGAACCAGTATGTTCAATATGATCATACTTTATGTCCCACCTACCTTATTGAAGATTATTTCCCAGACTTAAGCTTAGAGATCGGCTAATTATAAGCTTTATGCTCAAATTGAAACTTTTGGAGTGCACGCTATAAGTCTAATTAACCATTGTAAAATACACTGTAAATGGCTATACCTGTGTTCGAGGGACCCTCTTTATTGTCTCTTATTTCCCATTAGTGATATTTTATTGTGCTCTCCAAATATAGTATCATTATGACATTTTGAACTCATTCAAGTAGAATTTAAAATATGGAAAAAATCGGACCATGCCACTTTAAGATCAACCTCTTACCGATTTGTGCTGACCCATCCTTTTATGACACTTATTGTCACTAATACTGGTGAGTAACAGTGTCAGTTGGGGAAAATATGAGTTGCTCACAAATGTAATTTCTGGCAAAAGATACTGTTTATGTTCCTCCTACTGCTATTAAGTCTGAAGAAACCTGATACTTATTAATAATCCTGGCACAGATGCATTAAGCAATCACTTTGTTCCCATGAGAATAAAATAGCTTCCGGTGTATCCTTGTTACCAAAATCATTATACAGGTTTTCTAAGAATGATGGGTTCGTTATGGCTAAGAAGTGCCTCTTGGGGGACCTTATTAATGTGAAGCATTAGATGCCCCGCCGAGCAGTCCCTAACAAAACAAAATATGCTGTAAGAAACCAGGGTCATGCCATCTCTTTTTCTCAATCATCTTTCTCGATGTTGCATGCACTTTTTACATATCTATTAACCTAATTAAAGCATTAAAGTTATAAAACATCATGCCAACCCTTCAGGAATGTCTGAAACCCGTAGGGTCTACATGATGCTTGAATGCAGCCCAGGCGAGTTATTCACCAGGACTTTATTCATGCGTTATGACCAAGGAAATGATGCATTAAGGCATCATTCCATCCTTAAAGGGTTAATGCCAAGGTTGGGTATTTTGACTGTCTGAAAGTTCTATCAAAGGTGAATACTTGGCACAATCAACTATATGAAACATAGTCAGCTAGCTCTGTGGGGAACTTTGTCTATTCTCTGTAGCCTCTCGTGCAGGGGAGTCCAGAAAGTCGCGAAGCCGTTCTGTTATTGAAGACTTTATCAGAGCCTTCTCTTATAGTCTCCCAAAGTTGTAAATACTAAATGAGGATCTGCCTGACTTTTACCCGGGAGGCTGTTATCAACTTATTGTATGATGTTTTCTATTTTCCTGTTACCCTGACTCATCTCACTTGTCTTTCCCCTTCCTGCTTAGTTTGCATTGATCTTTCCTGATATCTCTTAGCCAAGATCTACAAGGTAAAAGTAATGTAGATTAACTCTATGTATTCACATTCCACCTAAAAGTAGTTTTAAGTAGCTCTAAACTGTTGTAATAGTAAACAGGGATGAGGGTATGAATATGAAAAAAATGATAACAATATCATTACTATGATATAGTAATGATATTGTTAATATTCATTTAGTCACTCGGTTTGAATAGGTGCATTATCAGTGCTATGCTCCTCTACAAATCAGCTTAGGGAGGATGGCTATAGGTCCCAGCCCCAATCTGCCCAACTCTGCATGGCCCTAACATAATGCGATATATATAGCAGCCACTAAGCCATGAAGACTGCTAGCTGAGAAAGCTTCCCAACCAACATCTCCTCCTACATCTTGATATAAGGGCCATCTGAAAGGGCAGGGGAGTTAATATTCTAAGCCAATGGAGACAGAATAGAGGGAATGGGGACTTTCACCTCACTGGCCATAGTCATTTGCTGCAGAGAACGTGGCTAGCAGTTCAATGGCATCATTTGTAAAGTTGTGCCTGCTGCTCATTGCCAACCAAACTCATCAGCACTTAGAAACTTCTATTTGAAATAGTTCAAAGTAGGAAAATACTGGGCATGGAGGCATATTATAAAATACTCAAGAAATATACAACTCCTCATTAATGGCAATCCATCAAAGGTTGTATATTTATTAAATGTTGTGGTACTTTACATGATTTGTAAACAAACCTCTTCAATTCTGGCCATTTTCATGAATACATATTTATGGTAGCTTGAAAACTGCCATATTTGTGTTTACTATTACCATTAGACATATTGACAGTGAGAAATAATGCCTTCGGATTCTTCTGTCCAGAAATAGCTGCTGAATGTTTTGGCGACTGAGGGCAGCGGTATGTGCTTTAGTTGCAAAAGCAAGGGACCAGATGCATGCCTTCAAGGAACACATCCCTCCCTAGCAAAACCAAAGTGCAGGGAATCAACCTTGTCCACTGTATAGCTTGTCTAAAAGTGAATACAGGATACTCTGATTCAATTGATTCTCAGCAACTCCTATTGAGCACGTAAAATGTTACTATTTTTCGAGACATAGTCCCAGCTGCTCATTTTGCATCGATGTCGTGACAGCATGACAAACCTGATGAGCTAGTTATTGCAACATGGTGAATGTAGATTCTAACAATAAATACTTCTCTGGTTTCATGATTGCATGACTTGATGCTTGATAAAGGTGTGCTATCTCTATCCTCGGAATAGAACCATGACTTGTTTTTGCCATTCAGGAGGATGGAAAGGGGCCGCATTCTAGTCAACCTAAGGCTTTGTGGTATACGGCTCCACACTCAACTCATTGAATAACCCCCTACCAGACTAAAGTCTGAGCCCAAATTAGTGCAACATAAAGGTTTCCTCTATGCACATTTGGTAATTGAAGCTGCATTACGTTTGGGGATGTGCTATTGTCTTCACGATCAGGTTTGGCATTGTACCTAATTAAGGATAATTCTAGCAAACTAGTGGTGGGACCCTGTGGAGAAAGTTTAGAAAGGTTAGAAAGTCACTAACCCAACCTGGTGGACATTTTCAGAATTTTTGGTAATTCACTGCCCCTGCCCTGGTGTGTATTGGTTCAGGGCTAATGTTAGAAAACATTTTAGTAAGTTTCCCCAAGAGAGCCTTGAACCCTTGACCCTAGGATCCAGAGGTGGCACCCTACTGACTGAGCTATCAAGGCAAGTGTCAGCATGGTCTATTTATAAGATAGTCAATGGTTAATGACTATAGTTTAGATTGTTCCATTATGAATTACACATAGAACCCATGGTTTATATAACAGACACATGTAGAGCTAGCCAACATACAGACCATGTATACATACACCAAGCCAAAGTCCTCCCTTATCAAATATAACAGACGGTCGGACGTCAAGGGTGACTTTCTACCTCTACACAGACTGCATAATCATGATTGATCACTACTGGAACTGTCATGGATGAGGCCGGTGTCGGGGGTGGGGGGGGTACACAGCGAGAAGTAAGTACTGTTCACCTACAGCAAAGGTTGCTGGCAACTTTTGTTCCCGTAGATTTTGCTGTATGTGTACAGTAATGTACAGCAACTTCTACGATAGGTTTCACATTGTTATTGTCATCGATTTACATCAATTGATATGCATGCATGGGAGTATTTTCCTGCATAATGGTTAAATTTCAGCTAGGACAATATACACTTCACAATGTAATGGTTTGATCCTTCTTTAGTACAGCTGAACTGTATGTCATACCAGCTTTTTCCCAATCCAGGCACTTAAGCACTAAACCTTTCCCACCAATGTGGTATCTATTCTACACTTTTGCTGCTTTTTGTATCATTCAACACAATTATGCAAATATCAACACACTTCATGATAACTGCATTCAGTCTCTCTCATCAATTCTTATTTTACAATGTCTTGAGAGTTTGTGAGGCTTTATTTGACTCGGAAAAGGGTTGGGTGGAATGATTACTACGCAAATGGTATACTGCTCCACCTAGCAGCAGAAATCTACAGCACAATGTACTGTAAATGTAACACAGCATTGCGTGAGACTCAATTTACAGCACATAATGCTGTAATTATACAGCAAATAGTGCCGTACTACCAACTACAGCAAAAAGTGCTGTAAATGTACAGCACATTGTTTAAATACAGTAACTTGTTACAGTGTAATACATGAGTAAAAGAACACCTGGTACATGCACAGGTACTGCAGAGTGGACAGGAGAGTAGACAGGAGAGGTTAAGGGGTCTGAAAAGGACACTAGGCATTCTTGGGATATCTCTTAGAGAAAACATACAGATTTGAGCGCACAGCAAAGTTTGCCTATACGTTTGAAATATTAGTAGAAACACCACAGAAAAAGTAGGTGAAAGACACTCAACCCTGTTTATTCATAACTAAGCTTGATATCTGAGTTTTACTCCAGTGTTAAATGGAGGTAGAAAAGGTAAAAAAATCTCACTGGAATAAGTCCCAATGCCTGACCTCAGACCAGGTACCATGCCAAGATGTCAGCCTGGGACTGTGTCCAAATTGCCAGCTCCACGGTCATTATGTGGCTTCTCAGACCAGCAGAGGCTGTCTGTCCTTCCACAGGGCCTCACAGTACCAAGCCTGCATATGGCATTTTTTAAACTTTTTTAAAAAGAGTTTATTGCTGAAAAGTCAGGCTAATTACTAACAATCTGGTTTGACAGAAACCTAGTGAATTGCATCTTCTTAATTTTACATGAAGTTTGTACTCTGATGTTAGATACTATTACAATTCATAAAACATTCAGATGGTCATTATTATCACGTTATGATTATCTTACTAACATCATCTGGTTTCATAGACTATAAGACTATGCAGACTATCTCTTTTTAGCCAAAATGAATAATGACAAGTTGTTATATATTGCTATCCTGGTGGTAGAATACATTAATCAACAAACATTTATTCAACAAAAATATGGCGGGTAATGTGCCTCATTCATGTATCATGCAGACAAACTGGTCATCAGGTTATAGATACCAGAGCAGTTAAGTGATCTGACACTTGAGTTGCCCCGATGGAAGTTGCTCATGCTACATGTATTGTAATCAATATTCAATTATCATGTGGTGTGTGCTATATATGAAACAGACTGATATTGAGATCATCCTTAAACCATGTTAATATTTGCACCATTTGGCAGTGGGAGGGATGTAAATCAGCTGAACCTTATTGCATACCCACACTAATTTTTAATTTCCGGCCTTGGTTGTACTACTCTGGCTATAAACACCCACTGAGATGTAAAGACTTAGGGAAAGCTTCCCTTTGTGTCTGGACACCAGCAGCTCATGAAGCATCTGAGACCAGTCCTTATGCTTATTATAAAAGCCTCCCCTTTTATGTCACAGTTTGGTTCAGAGGTTTCTCCTTCAAAGTATCAGCTTTGGCTGCGAGAATGAACTCTGGTCAAAAGGCTAATTCATCATCTTACAGTCTTTATGATGAGACACGTTTGCTGATTATATTCAGAAAAAGGCTTTGTCAAGAGTTGCATCACCATTCATTTTTATTAACGCGAAGGACAAAAGAAATCAATTTGGTGAGAGTGAAGAACAAAATCTGTGTTAATTTTTTTTCTCTCTGTATTTTAAACAATTGTGATTATCCTCTTTTATAACACACAAATATTAGTACACTTCAGACCATCCCCATACAGGAGTTGATGGGCATCTATATGATTTGTTGACATCCTGGTGCCTTGTAGATTGTAGATGTCTAGCTCTACAAATTGGTGGCAGGGCACAATCTCCTATCTCAAGGGTGACAGATTAAGGGCAAATACATAGTGGCAGAGCCAAGTTTGAATATTAGTGAGTCTACTACAGTATTACACTGAAACTATATTGTGGCTATGCATTATTTAATGAGTAGGAGGGAGGAGTAGGATTCTCCAAAAGCTACACTTGTACCACCTTTAGATTGTATCCACAAAATATTTATTTCAGGAATCAAAGTACTTTGACTTATGCCCGGGACCATTATGTAGATGATGCTGAAATTTTATTCTGAGGGAGTCTGAGGAAGTATAGTTATTTACTCTTAAATACCGTTTCATGCCAGTTTCTAGACCAAAAATATTACATAACCCTTGTACAGATCAATTCGTAGCTGGCTCGGGCCCCCTGCACTGTAAAGAATACATGTACTTTTTATGGGTTTACCCTGTTAAACTCAACAGTGATTCCCCGTTATTTAATTAAGCATTATTAATATCAGCCGTTTGATAGTAAATATTTGTTATGTGGTGAGCTGATTTGAAATACAATGATTCACCATAAGTTTATAAATTAATGCCTAATCCCAAAGGAAGCCACATATATAGTAGATCCTGCCACACATACCCGGTAGTTGACCTTGTTTGTAAGAGGATTTTTCTGGAGAGTGTGAGCCCTTAAATTGGAGTTTACATGTTGAAATAGTGGTGTTTCTTAATCAATCAACCATTCAAACTTATGATAGATTTGACAAAATAACCTGATCACTGATAGTATTCAGAGGAAAGTAGATCCATGGATAATGACACCTTTTTTGTGGTCATATGTTACACATATATCCCCACTTCTGCAAACTCTTGTGACAATGCTATAGAGTAACGTTAAACCGCGCTTATAGGCGATGGCTAGTACCCAAGTCAGATTGACAGTTTGGCTTCCAACACGAGGACAAAGTTAAGGTCTGGCTTTTAGATTATACTACAGTACTTACGTCACCATAATGGTACCTGTGAAATGCTGAATTTCTGTATAGCGATCTGAAATTAGTGGTGATTCTACATGAAATTAAGAGTGATTCTACGTAAATTTAACGGCGATCATAAGTAAAATTAAAGGTGACTGTCACTGTTAAAATAAAGGTTAAAGTTATGTCACAAAAGTTGCCAGTGAATCACAATTATCTTGATGACATTTTTCTGACAGTGCGTCCTCTCAGGCAATGGAGACCACCCACCTCAACATTTTTAGACACTGCAGCAGTGACTGTATACACTGGAGCATAGATATTAACCATTACCCTCACATACAGTGATGAGTTGGACCCTTGAATTTAGTTCCTCTCACTAGGAGAATGAATTAAGTAGAAAGTGAGGCTTGACAGTCTATGTGACTAGAATTGGTAACAAATTAGATTACTTGAATATGCACCTGAACGTCTAGAGCTGGGTCTCCTGTGGGGGTATTGGGATGTGATTGGGATGCAACATGGGTGACCTGATACAACCCCAAAAGACATCTCATGCCATGCCAAGGTTGCTTATTATGAACCTGTAGATTATTACGCATTCACATTGTCCTGTTTGTAGCATCCAGGAGTCTGTTGCAGAATAAAGTTAATTACAATTTTTCATAACAGACTCCGGTAGGCAAATGAACTGTGACAAGGGGAACTAACTTTCATGAGAAGATTGCCATGGGTTAATCCACTTAGACATGACTATCATTATTTTAAGGGTTTCTTTTGCTGGCACAAGTTGATACTGCATTAGGATAGTAACTAAGTTTAACTGTCCTATTGCCATATGAACAAATGTGAAAGGTGCGCTTGCTAAACTTGTCTGTCACATATCCCCAGAAATGCTATTCATGGTAAGTGTTAATGTTTGTATAAGGAGCTGGTTTGTAGGTTAATGCAATCTGTTAAAGGGTATTAGCTTTTGTATAAAATTAGATTTCCAGGTACATTCCACCTAAATAACAAACACTATCATATTAATTGTGTAAAGCATTCTAAGAACCGCCATTGTACAAGGGCATCAAGAGTACAATAACCCTGTCAGCATAGCTTTTAGTTTGTAAGTTAGTATATTGGCGTATGGGTCGTTTTACTTTAGCTGGATATAAAGTGACTTTGCAGGTAATAAACCAATCCTATTCAGCCTAAGACTCTGAGGATAGTATTGTGTTTTAATGTGCCATAACCTTGCTGGAATTATCCGTGAATGGGCAGCCCTTAATTGATGGATAGTGGAGGTGGAAGTGTATCAACCTAATAGGGTCAGTGTGATGCTTTGATGTAGTAGTAGAGAGGATATCCACAAGGGCTGCATTCATGCATAAAATGGCACAATTACCGAATCATTATGGGCCCTTTAAGTAGGGGGTAGCTGTGATGAGATATTTATAGATATCGGATGTAATATGTAATACAAATAATGCCCTGTTAGATACAGGACAAGCCACAGAATAGGGCCCTTGGTATTAGTTAGATCTATGGCACTGTCATCTGAATAAGACCTGTTATCCGCAAAATGATGCTGAGGGAATAACTCTTGCTCTCCACACAATGCTGTCATGTGGAGAGCCTCCCATAGGAGGCTGTGTCTGTAGAGGAGTTTTATGGGGGCCTTAACAAGGGAGGATGGTTATATTGGCTGGCCCCTATCTGCTTGATCCAGTGAGCCCCTAGCGTAATGCGATATTGCAGCCACTAAGCCATAAAGACTGTGGTTAAGAACACTTTCTAACTCCAACATCTGAATATGATGGCCATCTAGAAGGGCAGGAACCCTTTAGCGAGAGAGTGCCATTTGCTATATCCAGAATAATGTGAATGAGATAATGAATATGTCTGAGATTTTAGACAAACTGGCAGATTGGCTCTTTGAAACAAAGAAATAAAGGAGGTGAAAAATATATAAGCCTGCCTCAAATATAAGCCTGCCCCATTTATAAGACAGTTCAATTTCCCGTTTGAAATCATTATAAGCACGGGCTTATAAATGGGTATATACAGTATAAGCACTGACAGTGTTCCTTCATGCCATACTGGTTCTAAACCTGTTTAATAACCTCCCAGTCAACATTTGTCTAATAGCCTTGTACATCTGATAGATAGACGACACCTGTAACATACTTCAGCTACAGTATGCTGCTGAGGAGGCTCTGGGGCAAACTAGTGAAGTCCTTGACCGTGACTGGGCACTTCTTATTGGTACTACTTTATTGCTGGACTTTGCTGTTGACCCCCAGTTGTCTGCTACCCCAGTCATCAGGCTCATTCTGGCAATAGAACCTGGCTCATTTCTGATGACAAAACCTGACAAAAGGTGCTCCATTCTAATAACAAAGCATGCTCCATTCTGACATCAACCCTTCTAGCTTCATTGAATGTTGCAAATCTTGGATAACCGGATCCAGCAACTTCGCAAATAAGCATGTAGACGTTCAGAGACTGAGTCGTTTGAACGTGCTAGGGACCTTTAATCCATTTACTGTGCCTGGTAAATATTTGAGCTTGGCAGACTGCCAGGCAGTTAGCAGCCTGCCGTGTGGCACTGATGGGGAGAGATGAAGACACAGTTAGAGGGATGATTAGATTTGGTAACGACGTAACGAGGTGGTGGGCTAAATATAGACTCAAGAGCTCCATATTTAGAGACTGCATCTGGAGCTGGGGATTTAAGCTTAGGGCAATGTTTGCTAATAGTCCAAGAGCTCAGGCACTTTTGTTATTGTTTTTGTGACCAAAAGGTTTGAAGATGCAGTATAATGTAGAATTTTACTGCTGAATCCAAAATTCAATTTCATACAAGAAGCCGATGGTGCATATTTCCAACATGACCTATGTTCATACTAGCCAGTAGCCTAATTCTCTTAATTCTACATCCATCACACCAATACATTCGTGAATTTCAAGATGGCACAAAAACAAAAATATAAGAGCCTGGGCTCTTGAACTATAAGATGAAAATAAAGATAATTCCCGGTTTAATATAGTGCATCAGCCACGGGACTTAATATGTCAAACATGATATACAAAAAGACCAAAAAAAAGACCACTGCAGAGTCAAAACAAAGCTAACTCATGTTTTATTAGAATATTCCTAAAAACAACTTTAAACATGTCTGCCCAGGAAAAGGAGTTTACAAAAGAAAATGTCTGAATATGAAAAATACTATCTTATAGTTGATGGCCTCATCAACAGGCTGAAACAACAGACTACTCTCCATCTCCATTATGTAACAACACACTGCTATTAATGGAGGCAATTTTAGGTTAAAACTTCCTCCTTGTCAGCCAAATTATTTTCATGAAAAATGGTCATTTAAATGCAAAAGCAATTACATAGACCTCCTCCAGACTGATTCTCCTTTATGACATCTTCAATATTAGATATTTGGGAAATCATGTGTCATTACCATGTTATACCCCTATCCTAAGCACCAATGCGAGGGATTCTCTCCTCAGGATGTCTTCAGATGTGACATATGGCATGTTAATGTGTGATTCTGCACACACAGGTGAAGGTGACGTTGTAGCAATACCTCTGTATACCGTATGCGACATAATAAGTGCACACCCCCTAATAAGCGCACATCTCCCGATTTTGGCCGATTTTTAGACTACAAATCACCCTGTACACTTATTACGTCGAATACGGTAGTCTAGTTTTGTTCCAATGCAAACTCTAGTAATGACAGTTAAAGAGAATTCGAACTGTGAATGACTTCCTCTTTGAAGCTGGATTGGCTGTGGGCGTTGGCTGTACTCATATCACTCCTCTAAAAAGTAACTCCCACTTGCTTGTATTTGACTTTCCCCGAGCTTGTCTGGCTATGGTCTGACACTCAAGTGACAGGGAGATATAAATGTCACATTTTATTCTCAAAAGTCACAGCTGTCTGATTTTGATATGTATATCAAGTTTGATATTTGTCTCTGATGTAAGATTAACACCTTTTAATATCAGCCAAGAACCAGTAGCTGGTTGGCGGCGGCAGTATGGTCATGCTGCTGAGTTGAATTCTAGCCAAAGCCCTGGTGAATTTGTCATTGTGTGCCCACCCTGCAACGGGAGGCAAGTCTCTCGTTGCTGATCTTGGAATCAGTAATTGATATATTTAGAGGGTCAGCTTTTTCCTTCTCAGAGGCATATCAGAAAATGTATATGAAAATCTATTCAGTCCCATAGACAGGAAAAGAGAAACCATGTAAGATGCGGATCAGTGTTTTGGTCATAGCTGTTGGCATGCCTGCACATGGACGTTAACACGGTAAATGATGTACCGTTCAACACTCAGTGGGACTGGGGCCATATCCCCCTCAGCCTTCTACAGAAAACAGTGATGATTTTAATACAAATAATTTGTTTTAAAAATAAGAAAGACTTCGTTATAGGTGTTACTCTATTGATTTACCTTCATTAGCAGCTTCCTCCTATGTAGTTTTGGCAAAGTTATGATTGACAAACTGTGCCAGACTATAACAAGTTATGCAGTTGGGAATTGGTTCTTGATGCTGGTTTTTGGTGACATCTGGGGTTAAATAGGCTTTAAGGGTATGAGTATGTGTATATTATCCTAAGATTGGTGTACATACCTTTAATATGAAGGCATGACCTTTGTACTTTATATTTGACCTTGAGAACTTTGCAATAAATGTAAAAATGTACAAATCCAAAGCCCTGAGAATGCGCACATACCTTGGACTTTTATATCAACTGAGCCAGGGAATATTGCATATTGGTTAGTGTCGGGTATGAAAGGGGACTACACATGTTTAACTCATAGTTAGTGTTTTAATACACAGTGTCTTATAGTCAGCATGATAAATTGATATGAGTGGCCTGACAGAACCGTTATAAAATATCATGGAAATGGCTAGATCCTGGTGTCAGCATGATGCACCAATGCAACACCAGTGATTTTCTTGCTTACACTGTATCAACAGGTCAATGAAGCTGTGAGGCACTATGCAAGCTTTAAAGGGTTAACTGTCAAATATCAGGGTATTTCAAACCTTTATTGCAAACTTCTTTGTGCTGTTGCTCACATCAAGAGGGGTTCATCAAAACTGTATCATACATAGTTGGCAGAGGACTACTCATATTATGCATCATCAGCATGTAACTGCCACCTGCCATCTCAGCTAGGATATTCATCAGAGTATGAGATGGGAACCTTTGAAGGATCTGATAGGAAATCTGTGAAGGGACATTAACACTTAGTTGCCACATAGTGCAGCATGTTTGCTGACCTTTGATTAATTAGTGTTCTCTATCAGTTCTGTTAACCCTTTAAGGACGGATGTCGCTAAAAGATGACATTTGTCGTCATGATGCACCAATGCAGCCCTGGCAAGTAGGCCCTAATTCGCTGGAGCTGCATTGGTGCATCATGTCGACCCTTCAGGACTGTCTGAAACGCATAGGGCCAACATGACCAAGGGCATGATGCATTAAGGCATCATGCCGTCCTTAAAGGCTTAATGCCTAGGTTGGTAATCTGGATGGTCTGAAAGTTCTATAAAAGCTGATTTGTTGGCACATCCAACTATTCCGCATTAGCGAGATACAGTGGCTCCACCTTTTGGACAACTGGTAACAATCATAACCCTTTGCTCTGCAAGGACCAGCTCAGCCAAATCTCGTGGCCGAGATTAGGGTACAAACAGGGCTCAGGTATTGTGAATAGGTTGTACCTGGACACTCCTAATGTCACCTGTGTCCAGTATAGTGTAGTGGTTAGCACTGTGGACTCATAATACTGGGGGCCCAAGTTCAAATCCCTTCCAGGCCAAATAACACTATTTCCTTTAAATACATATTTCTAAATTTTCTTTAGTATTGTGAATAAAGTATTCTGTTTCCAAAATTGCTATACTTATGAATTTGATTACCAGGCATTGCCTGGAAGAGATTTGAACTCAGGTACTCTGCATCATGAGTCCACAGTGCTAACCACTACACTATACTGGACACAGGTGACATTAGGAGTGTCCAGGTACAACCTACTCACAATACCTGAGCCCTGTTTGTACCCTAATCTCGGCCACGAGATTTGACCAAGCTGGTTGCTGTGAGTACTGGGAATAGACCTAGTACCAGTGGGAATGGCGCTATCCACTGATCATCTTGCTAAGGCCCTATAGAAAACATAGTCAGATAGCTCTGTGGAGAACTGTGTCTATTCTCTGCAACGGTTCGCGCAGGGGAGTCGAGAAACTTGCAAGGTCATACTGTTTTCATCTGATTTTGTCTGTTTATGTCTTATTCACATTATGCCAAATAAGTCTTATTCATGATAAATTATAATGCTCAGATACTGACGTTTGACGTTATCAAAGTCTTCTCTCACAGTCTGCAAAAGTTATGATTTATGAAGCTCTGCCCAACTTTGAACCAAGAGGCTCACTTCTTGTATGATGCTTCCCATTTTGCTGTTACTCTGACTCATTAGACTCTCTCCTTTACCTGCTTTGTTCGCGTTGATTTTTCTGAATTCCTTCGACCAAGATATGGAGATTATGTATGTGGTGTTAGGTAAAAGTATGAACCTTATGATTCAAAACACATGCACATCATCTTATGTAAATACATGAACACTTATTTATAAAAGTTAATCAAATATAATCTAATATAAATGATTTCCCAAATCTGAGAGAGACGTTCTTTTTATTATACTGTGTTCTTTTAAATAGTTGTAAAGTTGTGTGGGTGCTGGTGATGGTGATTAGTGATGGTGAGACTGTTTTGTCACTCACAATATATGACTCATGATTGATTGAAACAAAGCAGTAGTAAATGAGTCACAAACAGTAACTCACATTAGTTAGTCCAGTTGCAGAAAAAAATATCACAGAGGAGATTTTTAACTAAATTGTGAATTGTTCTTTATTTGTTCAAAAAAGTGATATGTTCTCCTGGTGCTTTTTGTATATATTCACATTCCACTTGAAAGTAGTTTTAATTATATAACTCTAAACCGTTGTAATAGTAAACAGAGATCAGGGTATGAATATGAAAAGATGATAATCTCATTACTATTATAGTTACAGGGGCTCAGTCTGAATAGGTCTGAATAGGTGCATTATCGGGGCTGGGTTCCTGTACAAATCAGCTTAGAAAGGATGGTCATAGGTCCTAGCTCCAATCTGCCTGACTCAGCATGGCCCTAACATAATGTGATATATATAGCAGCCACTAAGCCATGAAGACTGCTACCTGAGAAAGCTTTCCAACCAACATCTCCTACATCTTGATATAAGGGCCATCTGAAAGGGCAGGTTAGTTAATATTCTAAGCCGATGGAGACAAAATAGCTGGAATGGGGACTTTTACCTCACTGGCCATAGTCATTTGCTGCAAAGAACGTGGGTAGCATTTCAATGGCATCATTTGTAAAGTTGTGCCTGCTGCTCATTGCCAAACTCATCAGCAGTTAGAAACTTCTAATTGAAATAGTTCAACGTGGGAAACTACTGGGCATAGCGGCATATGATAAATAACTCATGAAATATACAACACTTCAGTAATGGCAATCCATTCAAGATTGTATATTCAATGAATGCTGTGGTACTATACATGATTTGTCAAAAAATCTCCTCAAAAAGAATCAGAGATTCAGGCCATTTTCATGAATACATATACGATCCTGTGTAAGAGCAACGTGGGAAAAAAGTAACACTGTGGTACGTTTTTCCATCATATCGCCCATACCGCTCATGTGGCAACATTTTGAATCACAAAAGAGAGCTATGACGGTGATGAAACAAAGCAACCAAATTAACTGTGTAGACAATGGAATTAGCAATGTCAACAACATCCTGCTTAAAAAGCCAGATGCACCTCTGTCTTATGTAAATGAGTGGGTTTATAAGCTCCTTTTCAGGTAATCCATTTATTAAAAATTGTAATAGATGGTATAGATTGTAATAGATGGTATAGATCTAGTACAATCTGTGACAGAGCTCCTGTTGGTAAGTAGTGTATGTGTCAGGCGCAGAATCAGAATCTGAACAATTCCTGAATTGCCCTGTACAATTCTGGAATTGCGCAGGACAATTCCGGAATTGCCCCATAGTTAGATTGCATAGACCTCCATCCCTGTATACTAGACCATAGAGGTGTGAAAATATTCAGGGAGAAGCCCCATGCATGTCACACCTCTCTGTAGGTGTGGCTAGGGTGTGGCAGAAATGTCACTGCAGTGATAAAACATTTGGGCTTTGGCTACCTAGCCCCCAGATCATACAAAATAAGTTCATTCCGCACACATCTCTTGGCCTACCATTCTGTTTGAAGGGTATACTGACATCTTTTATAATGTATTTCATTACGATGTAGGTATTCCAATATTGCACAAATTCAGGACAATCTACCACTAGTCTTAATGACAGTGAAAATAAATGCCCTTGAATTTTTCTGATCAGCGGAAGCATGTGAGTAGCTGCTGAGGCTTGGGGGTATGTGACTAGAACTAGTGACTAACTACATTATTTAGCTGTAGACATGAATTCATTGGCCGAGGGCAGTTGGGTGTGCTTGAGTTGCAAAAGCAAGGTGTAAACTAAGATAGGTTAAGCGTAGCTCAACAATAGAATGTGTGTGCACACAAAGTTGATTCAACAATGCTGATTCTTTATTTTTAAATGGAAATGCTGAATATGAAGTCGGGTAGAGTACAGCATTGAGCCTCGTATTTCGCAAAAGCTGAATAACCAGCCCCCGTATTTCCTCAAACCTCCGTATTTCCTCAAAACTTCACTTCCGGTAGCCTATAGCGTAAGAATACAGAAGGTCAGCGGGTCAAAATCGCCAACTGAAGACTCCACAGCAGGTCTGTCCGAGATGGTCTGGTGGTTAGCGCTCTCACCTCGCACCGCGGCGGCCCGGGTTCGATTCCCGGACAGTGCAGAGACGAAAACGTCGTCGTGACCTTTTTTTTCAGCTGTTTACACTTTTTTTAATTGTCTTCTTTTGGGGGTTAAAATACATCATTTTAAATGGAAACAAAGCCTAAGCACTACAAAACATCCCATATTTACACGTACGATAGCTGAATTAGGCCTTAGCCCCCCAGAAAATATGCTTGAGACTTCTTAACTTGATTGATCTCGAAATCTCGACTGGCGAGTCAAAAGAAGGGCGGTATGATCGGTCTTCAAGCATATTCTTTGCAACGTTATACTACTAAACCTCTGGGTGGAGAGTGGGGCAATAATTTTTCGGGCGACGATATATTTTTCGGCGATAAAGGACGATTTATACTTTTATCGTCTTCTTTTTCAAGAAATTAACATATCAAAATGGAAAATAAGGCCTAATTTGAACAGATAAAGACGATTTAGGCAATCAAGGGGGGGGGTAATTTTTTTGGCGCAGGCGCACAGACCGGAAGTGAGTATTGAGCAAGGTGTCATGGCGGCGTCCGGAGGTGTTGCGAGAGGAAACAGGTTAATAAAATGTCTTTTTCTCCTTTAATACTTGACATCTGCATTTAAAAATAAATACAGGATCAGTTTAAGTTTTGTATTTCCCCTTCAGATTGAAATCTCAAGGCCCCGTATTTCGTTTCAACCCTTATAAAGGGTTTCAACGAAATACGGGGCCTTTCAATTTCAATCTTTCGGGGAAATACAAAACTTAAACAAATCCTGTATACTTATTAGTCAATCTGGGATCTCTGCCCCCATACCTCATTAATATTCATGATCTCATTACTATGCATGAGGTTCCTGGACGGGTAGACCACATGTACAATCAGTTGTGTAGATAACATTACCTAATTAGTAAGCCATAAGGCACATGTACCCAGTGTTATTACCGTAAATTCTCGCGTATAAGCCGCACCCCTAACTTTGACAAATTATATAAGCCGCAGAGGGGGTCTGAATATTACGATTTTGGTACTGTAGTATACTAATAAAAACTCTCGTGTTTACGGTAATTGACCTATATCTGTATATTAGCAACCAAAGCACCAAAACCAATTCGTAGCCTAATATTGGTCTACTGGTAATCATCAATCATTAGTGATTATATAATATGAATCACCATAACACTAACATTGTTCTAGTCGGCAAAACTGTCATAGCAATTTATAATCTGGCATATCCATGATTAATAACTTATTAGTTATTAATTATTACGTAACAATCGGTACTACACAAAACGCACCTTAACTAAAGTAAATAACTGTATTACTTAACACAGGCACCCAATACCTGTCTTCAAGAAACACATCACTCCCTTGTTAACCAAAGTGCAGGGAATCAACCTTGTCCACTGTATAGCTTGTCTAAAATTGAATACATAATAATCTGATTCAATGTGATTTCAGCAACTTCGAACAGGTAAAACGCTACTATTTTTGGAGACATAGTGCCACCTGCTCATTTTGTATCTTTGTCGTGACAGCATGACAAACCTGATAGGCAAGTGATGGATGTTGATTCTAACAATAAATACTTCTCTGGTTTCATGAAGAGAATCATGACTTGATGCTTGATGGAGATGCGCTGTCTCTATCCTCAGAATAGAACCATTCCAGCTAGCATCTTACATAAAAATAACTAGTAATTTCATGATATCATTTTCATTCCCAAGACGTCACATATGCAAGAAGTTTTTACGTGTCCTTTTTTCATTAACATTTAATGTGTTACTAGTGTTACAGTGACTTAGTGAATTATAGTTGGACAGCCAAGGCACATAATGGGACATCTTTTCTGTGTCTTTTGAACTTGTATAAGAAGAAATTCTGGCTTTGGGCTGATATCACATCTGCGCCTCCTGGCTAGGATAAATGTGTTTGTAAGGAATGGGAAATGCCTGCAAAGTGTCTATCACAGAGCAGGTGTTTGCTTCCTATGCAGAGTGCCTATGGACATGTCATACATTGACATAAAATGGACATAACTTTATGATGTCTACAATCTCTCTCAGAGGTATCCTAAATACCCTATCTGATTTACAATCACTACTGGGAGGGGGCGGTATACTCAAAACTGGTATAAATGTCATCCCTGCAACATGTCATGTATATATCTCCATATCACATCTTTTTGACATGTCTAAATTTATACATTTCAGACATGTTTCACAGCTGGTCATATATACATCATTATTATTAAGTTCAAACATAACGTTGATATGCATTTTTTTAAATGTAAATATACTTATGTAAAATACCCATGCAAAGGGACACGTAAAAACTTCTTGCATATGTGCCATCTTGGGAACGACAATTAACATCATCCAATGATGTCACCACCAATCAGAAAATGATGTAAAAATGATGTAATTTACATGAGTTATGCTAGCTGGGATGAGTTGTTTTTGTCAATCAGGAGGATCTAGAATGGGGTCGCATTCTTCTCAGCCTACGGCTTTGTGGAGTACGACTCCACTCTAAACTCATGGAATAACACACTCCCAGACTAGAGAAGTCTGAGCCAGAATTAGTGCAACACAAAGGCTTCCTCTACACAGGTTTGGTAATTAAAGCTGCTTTTCTTGTTGGGATGTGCTATTGTCTTCATGATCAGGTTTAGCATTGTACCCAATTAAGGAGCATTGTACCCTGTGGAGATGTGCAGAACGTTTAGAAAGTCACTAACCCCAACCGGTGGACATTCTGAGAATCTTTAGTAATTCACTGCCTCCTCCTGGTGTGTTTTGGTTCAGGGCTAATTCTAGAAAACATTTTAGTAAGTTTCCCCAAGAGAGCCTCAAACCCTCGACCCTAGGATCCAGAGGCAGGCACCCTACTGACTGAGCTATCTAGGCAAGTGTCATTATGTTCTATTTATCAGATAGTCAATGGTTCATGACTATAGTTTAGACTGTTCCATTTGGATGATAGGTTGGCTATTCATATCCTTAATTATCATAGAAATTATAATGATAACCCACTCTGATATTTTGATATTTTAGAGTATGGATATGTCCCCAACCTATGACTAAGTCTGGCAAGGAGTCCATAGGCCATTACAAACAAATGTCATGTCATTAGGACAGACCTCTTTCATTTATTGAAAAGATGCCCATTCTGTGGAAAGCTGTAGCATTGATCACATATTTGGGTTGAGCATTGATTATATGTTGTAAATGACCTATGTCAAGTCTCAAGGGGTTTATGTATGATTTTGAGATACTAGGATTTAACCTTAAACATAGTTCAAAGGTGGGTCGATCGCTGCTGTAGTTCAGCAACAACCACCAGACTGTCCTAGACTGTCACATAGTAATGGGCAAGTATGTAAAAGCTTGAGGTGGTCTGACTGGAACTAGCACCCTCCATCTTAGTGCTCTTGAGACAGGCAACAAACCACTGCACCAATCTGTCTGTGGCTGAAGTTGCACATAAAAGCTATACAAAGAGGTGTCTCAGCATATTCCATGTTCTTTTCAACTTTTTTTATTCAATCACCTGAAACCTTAAAGAATGAAAACATTCAAGAATGAAAACATTTAGGCCTATGCTTAAAGAGAATTATATAGAGAACTTATATTATATACAAACTTAAAATATCCCATGCATGCAATGTGCTACACTTGTTTTGCAACCACATTCTGATAAGGGAAACTTTGATCTATATGCTTAATATGCATTTAATCCACGCAGGTTTGACAGGGAAATCGCAAATGACTTGATATAAATTACACAGAGAACTCATGGCTTTTATTTCATGGTGAATACGGCACTACCATTGACTTAACCAAGGAAGGCTGTATTTAACATCCCCTGTGAAATCACCCTTGCTGTATTTAACGGCCTGTAAAATCATAAAAATTGTTGATTTTACCACTGTAAATTAACTTTTCAGAGCAAGTTTTTTTGATGAATTTTGTCAATAATCACATGAAATAAACACAAAGGAATACTCGTAGAGGTCGTCACTGAGGGTTATTTCACTCGGCTTCACCTCGTGAAATAACTATCAGTGAGGACCTCTACTCGTGCACCTTTGTCTATGTATAACAGAGAGACCCATGTAGATGTAGCCTGTAAGACTTAGACACCAGGCCGAACGACTCAGATACAGCACACAGACCATGTATACATACACCTCACCAAAGGCCTCCCTAATCAAATATAACAGACAGGCGGACATGAAGGCTTGGTTACTATCTCTACACAGACTGCATAATCATGAATGATCACTACTGGAACTGATGGGGGTGGGGTAATACATTAGTAAAAGGGACACCTGGTACATGCACAGCTACTGCAAAATGCAGAAGAGAGGTTAAGGGGTCTGAAAAGGACAGATCCTGTCCAATTTAAGTGCACGGTAAAGTTTGCCTATAAGTTTGATATATTAGCAGAAACACAACAGAAAAAGTAGGGGAAAGACACTCAACCCTGTTTGTTCATTACTATTAGCTTGATATCTGAGTTGTCAACATTTTAGGTCCATGTGGCACATAATGTTTTAGATGAATATTTCCTAGTCTGATATAAATGGACTATATTCTAGTGTTGAATGGAGGTAGAAATGGTATAAAAACAGACTGAAATGAGTCCCAAGGCCTGACCTCAGACCAATTACCATGCCAAGATGTCAGCCTGGGACTTAATCCAAATTGCCAGCTCCCGGTTCATTATGTGGCTTGACAGACCAGCAGAGGCTGTCTGTCCTTTATTCTTCTGCAGGGCTTCACAGCACAAAGCCTGTGGCTTTCTTTTTTAACTGTTTAACAAGAGTTTATTGCTGAAAAGTCACGCTAGTGGCCCTCCTAATTACTAGCACTTTGGTTTGACAGAAACCTAATGAATTGTATCTTCTTCATCTTACATGAAGTTTGTATGATCATGTTAAATACTATTACAATTCTTAAAACATACAGATGGTCATTATTATTTCGTAATGATTATCTTACTAATATCATTTGGTCTTCATAGACTATAAGACTATGCAGATCTTGTCAATATCAATTTTCAAATTTCTTTGTGTATAAATATCAGTTTTTAGCCAAAATTAATTATGACAAGTTGTTATATTTTGCCATACTGGTGGTAGCATACATTAATCAACCAATATTTATTCAACAAAAATATAGCGGGTAAGTTTGTAGACACAGATGGTATTGTGCCCCATTTATGTATCATGCAGACATACTGGTCATCAGGTTATCGATACCAGAGCAGTTGACCGATCTGACACTTGAGTTGCCCCGATGGAAATTGCTCATGTTACATGTAGTGTAATCAATATTCAATTATCATTTGGTGTGTGCTATATGAAACAGACTGATATTGAGATCATCCTGAAACCATGTTAATATTTTCCCCATTTGGTAGTGGGAGGGATGCAAATCAGCTGAATCTTATTGCATACCCATTCTCATTTTTAATTTCCAGCCTTGACTGTACTACTCTGGCTATGAACACTCGCTGAGATACAAAGCCTTAGGGAAAGCTTCCCTTTGTGTCTGGCAACCAGCAGCTTATGAAGCATCCGAGACCAAGTCCTCAGCTGCATTCCTTATTACAAAAGCCTCCCCTTTCATGTGACAGTTTAGTTCAGAGGTTTCTCCTTCTTGGCTGCGAAAATGAACTCTGGTCAAAAGGCTAAGTCCTCATCTTACAGTCTTTATGATGAGACAAGTTTACTGATTAAATCTAGAAAAAGGCTTTGTCAAGAGCTGCATTACAATTATTTTGTATTAATGCCAAGGACAAAAGAAATCAATTTGGCGAGAGTGAAGAACAAAATCTGTGTTAATTTCCATTTCTCTGTATTTAAAAGAATTGTGATTGTCCTCATACAACGCACAAACAAAACTACATTTTAGACCATCCTCTTTAATTGTGAAAGACAGTTACTAGAGAGATTAACATAATAATTCTTAAAAAACGTAATTATCTCTCGCCTAGTCATGTGAGTGTATAGGGTCTACATTCATCAGGGACTAGTTACTGCCTGTACAATGTACACTTATAGCATTGATCATATCTGTTGTGAGTAGCAGATAAAGATAGACCCATATTGCAATATTTTGTATATAGCTGACTTAACATCCTCATACTGCAGGAGCTCTTGTGCAACCAATAACAATAAATCACGCTTATAGACCATGGCTAGGACGCAAGTCAGATCGGCAGTTTGGCTTATAGCACCAGGACAAAGTTAAGGTGTGGCTATGAAATGTATACAGTACTTAAGTCGCTTAATCATACCTGTGAAATGCTTAATTTCTATATATTTGGAACAGTGATTTTATCTTAAATTAACAGTGACTCTACGTGAAATTAACAGTGATCATATGTAAAATTAACAGTCACTGTCATCGTTAAAAAACGGTCAAAGTTATGTCACAAAAACTGCCATGAATTGCCACTATTATCACATACACTGATGAGTTGGACCCTTGAATTCCTACCACCAGGAGAAATAAATTAAGTAGGAAGTGGGCCAGGAAGTGAGGCTTGACAGTCTATGTGACTAGAATCGGTAACAAATTAGATTATTTAAATATGCACCTAAATGTCTAGATTTGGATCTCCTGTGGGGTATTGGGATGTTGTGCTTGAGATGCAACATGGGTGACCTGATACAACCCTAACAGACATCTCATGGCCTGCCAAGGTTGCTTATTATGAACCTGTAGACTATTATGCATTCATATTGTCCTGTTCATTGCATGCAGGTGTTTCTTGCCGAATAATGTTAATTACAATTATTCATAACAAACCCCTTAAGACAATTGGCCCAAGCTCCTAAGACATGTGTGACAAGGGCAGCTTACTTCCATGAGAATTAAGATTCCCATGAGTTATTCCACTTGGATATGATTATCATTTCTTTTGCTGGCACCAGTTGATTTTGCATTAGGATAGTAACGTTGTTTGGCATTTGAATAGTAACTTTGTTAAAACATCCTATTGCCAAATGGACAAATGTGAACCCAAGTATGTGTGCTTGCTAAACTTGTTTATCGCATATCCCCAGAAATGCTATTCATGGTAAGTGTTTATGTACGCATTTATAAGGTGCTGGATACCTGGTTTGTAGGTTAATGCAATCTGGTTCAGGGTTTGTATAAAATTAGATTTCCAGGTACATTCTACCTAAATATCAAACACTATCATATTTATTGTTTCAAGCATTCTAAGAACCGCCATTGTACAAATGCATCAAGAGTGCAATAACCCTATCAGCATAGCTATCAGTTTGTAGGTTGATGTATATTGGAGTATGGGTTGTTTTACCTTAGCTGGATATGAAGTGACTTTGTATATGATGCAGGTGATAAACCAATCCTATTAAGGCTAACACTTTGAGGATAGTATTGTGTTTTAAAGTAAGCAGAAAGGTAATGCCCCTAAGTCTAGGTTTGGCTATTAGCCATTAGATCCAATAAATACTTTTTTTTAAAGTGCTATAACCTTGCTGGCATTATGCATGAATGGGCACTTCTTAATTAATCGATAGTGGAAGTGGAAGTGTATATATCAACCTAATAGGGTCAGTGTGATGCTTCAACGTAGCACTGGAGAGGATACCCACAAGGCCTGCATTCATGCATAAAATGGCACCATTACCAAATCATTATGGGCCCCTTAAAGAAGGGGGTAGCTCTAATGAGATATTATAGATACTGTATGTAATATGTAAGATGAATAATGCTCTGTTAAATACAGGACAAGCCACAAAATCAGGCCCTTGGTATTAGTTAGATTCACGGCACTACCATCTGAACAAGACCTGTTATCCACAAAATGCCGCTGAGGGAATAACTATTGCTATCCACACAATGCTGTCATGTGGACAGCATCCCATAGGAGACTGGCCCTGTATAGGAGTTTTATGGGGGCCTCTATCAGCCTAACAAGGGAGGATGGTTATATGGGGCGGCCCCTATCTGCTTGATGCAGTGTGCCCCTAGCCTAACTCGATATTGCAGCCACTAAGCCATAAAGACTGACTGCTAAGAACACTTTCCAACCCACATCCTCTCCAACATCTAAATACGATGGCCATCTGGAAGGGCAGGGGAGATAATCCCGTAAACTATTGCATGCTAAGCAGACCAAATGAGAAATGAGAACTCTCTGGTCATGGTCATTTGCAACAAAAAACGTGGGTGGCAGTTCAATAGCATCATCTAGGATAGGATTATCTGATAGGAAATCTCTGAAGGGACATTAACACTTAGTTGCCACATAGTGCAGCACATTTGCTGACCTTTGATTTATTAGTGTTCTCTATCAGTTCTGTTAACACTTTAAGGTCGGATGTCGCTAAAAAGTTACAATTGTTGTCATGATGCACCAATGCGGCCCTGGCAAGTAGGCCCTAATTCGCTGGAGCTGCATTGGTGCATCATGTCGACCCTTCAGAAGTGTCTGAAACCCGGAGGGCCAACATGACCAAGGGCATGATGCATTAAGGCATCATGCCGTTCTTAAAGGGTTAATGACAAGGTTGGTTATCTCGACCATCTGAAAATTCTATAAAAGGTGAATAGTTGGCACTTCCAACAAAAGAAAACATAGTCAGATAGCTCTGTGGATAACTTGGTCTATTCTCTGTAACTGTTCGCGAGTCGAGAAAGTTGCAAAGCCATACTGTTTTCATCTGATTTTGTCTGTTCATGTCTTACTCACATAATGCCAGTTAAATCTTATTCTTAATATATTATAATGCTCAGAAACTGAAAGCCTTGTCTCACAGTCTGCAAACGTTATGATTTATAAAGCTCTGCCCAACTTGGAACCAAGAGGCACACTTCTCGTATGATGCTTCCCATTTTCCTGTTACTCTCACTCAGCTTCTCTCTCCATTACCTGCTTTGTTCGCGTTGATTTCTCTCAATTCTTTCATCCAAGATATGGAGATGATCATGTATGTGGTGTACGGTAAAAGTATGAACCTTAGGATTCAAACGCATGCACATCATCTTATAAAAATTCATGAACACTTATTTATAAAAGTTAATCAAATATAAGCTAATATAAATGATTCCCGTAAATCTCTAAGAGAGATGTTCTTTTTCATTTATTTGTTCAAAGTCGAATCTATGTACGGGTGGCACATGTTTTAACCTTTCATACAAGACTTGCTTATCATTTAGTGAAAGTTGATAATTCATGGATATAAGCATTAGCAACAAAAAAGAGAGAGTCCGATCACTTAACTACTTACTTTATTCTACTGTGTTCTTTTAAATAGTTGTAAAGTTGTGTGGGTGCATGAGACATGCATAAAATATGGTGAGCCTGTTTCGTCACTCACAATATATGACTCATAATTGATTCAAACAAAGCAGTAATGAATGACTCACAAACAGTAACTCACATTGTATTAAATATGCTGGCCCAGCTAACAAGAAAATGTTATTTTACGTCAAAATAACATTTTAAAACATTAGATAACGTTATGCCATAGTAGAGAGCCTTAGGGAAACGTTATACATACGTTTTAAAATGTTGTATAACGTTTTTTGTTTACGGGGGGGGGGGTAATAAACATAAAGTCCAGTTGCAGAAAAAAAATACCACAGAGGAAGATTTTAACTAATTGTAAATTTCTTAATATGTTCTCCTGGTGCTTTTTGTATATATTCACATTCTACTTGAAAGTAGTGTTAAATAACTCTGAACTGTTGTCAAAGTAAACAGAGATGAGGATATGAATATGAAAAAATTATATCAATATCATTACTATATGGTTACTAATACGTGCATTATAGAGGCTGGGCTCCTCTACAAATCAGCTTAGGGAGGATGGTTATTTGGTCCCAGCACCAATCTGCCTGACTTTTTCATAATGCGATATATATATATATAGCAGCCACTAAGCCATGAACACTGCTAGCGGAGAAAGCTTTCCAACCAACATCTCCTCCTACATCTTGATATAAGGGCCATCTGAAAGGGCAGGGGAGTTAATATTCTAAGCCAATGGAGACAAAATAGACAGAATGGGGACTTTCACCTCACTGGCCATAGTCATTTGCTGCAAAGAACGTGGGTAGCAGTTCAATAGCATCATTTGTGAAGTTGTGCCTGCTACTCATTGCCAAACTCATTAGCAGTTAGAAACTTCTGTTTGAAATAGTTCAATCTGATCTGACACTAGGAAACTACTTGCCCTAGAGGCATATTATAAATGACTCTATATATACTCAGTAATGGCAGTCCATAAAAGGTTGTATATTCAATGAATGTTGTGGTACTATACATGATTTGTCAATAAACCTCTTTAAATCTTTTTTTCATAGTCATGATACTTTGAAAACTGCCATGATTATTTGTATTTACTATATGACATTTTTAGAACAATCCTGGGTAAGAGCAACCAGGAAAAAAGGCACCACTCCTTGTATCTTTTTCTATCATATCGCATACCGTATTCGACGTAATAAGCGCCCTCCCCCTAATAAGCGCCCCCCCCCTTTTGAGACATTTTTAGACTAGAACAAAGGGTCAAATTTCGTGATTTCGGGGACATTTAAACTCTTAAGTACTAAAAACGTCATACAAATAATTTTATAAGCACCCTGGGCGCTTATTACGTCGAATACGGTATAATATGTATGTATGCAATCACATGACAGCATTTGGATCACAAAACAGGAAATGGGGGTAATATTAACAAAGCAGATGATGATGTAGACAACAAAATGAACTGTGTAGACAACAGAGTCAACTATGTTGACAACATGCCGCTTCAAAAAGCAAGATGTAACTCAGCCTTAAGTAAATGAGTAGGCCTAGGAGGTCTTTAATCGGGCAATCTTTTGTTAGATATTGTAATCGATGGTATACATCTCAAACAATCTGTCACTGAGTACCTGTATGTATGCAGTGTATGTACAGTGTTATGCACAGTGCGGGGCATTGTGCAATGATTACCACATTTATATTATGCTTGATATGCATTTATTTCACACAAGTTTGACAGGGAATTTCAAATGAGTTAATATAAATTACACAGAGAACCTATGGCTTGTATAATATGTAGATGTAGCCTGTAAGACCCATACACCAGGCAGAATGACTCATCCAACACACAGACCGTGTATAACTATACATACATATACCCAGCCAAATCAAATATAACAGGCAGGCAGATGTCAAGGCTGAGTTACTATCTCTAGACAGACTGCATAATCATGATTGATCACTACGTACTGGAACTGCCATGGATGAGGCCAGTGCCTGGGGGTTGCGGGTGGGGTAACACATTAGTAAAAGGGACACCTGGTATAAGCATAGCCACTGCAGAGTGCGCAGAAGAGGTTAAGGGGAAATCTGGTAGAGAAAATGAACAGATCCTGTCCAATTTGAGCGCACAGCAAAGTTTGCCTATAAGTTTGATATATTAGCAGAAACACTACAGAAAAAGTAGGTGAAGACATGCAACCATGTTTGTTCATAACTAAGCTTGATATCTGAGTTGTCAACATTTCACTTCCAGGTGGCACATAACATTTTAGATGATAATTTCCTGGGCTGATATAAATGGACTTCACAAATAGAGCTATATTCCAGCATTAAATGTAGGTACAAAAGTTAAAATATCACACTGGAATGAGTCCCAAGGCCTGACCTCAGACTAATTACCATGCCAAGATGTCAGCCTGGGACTGAGTCTAAATTGCCAGCTCCCGCTTTCTAAGTGGCTTGACACACAAGCAGAGGCTGTCTGCCCTTTATTCTTCCTCCTAATTACTAGCACTTTGGTTTGAAAGAAACCTAGTGAA
The DNA here is from genome assembly GCA_947462335.1 of Harmothoe impar. NCBI lineage: Eukaryota > Metazoa > Annelida > Polychaeta > Phyllodocida > Polynoidae > Harmothoe > Harmothoe impar. The sequence continues at coordinate 15,214,431 of OX381712.1, forward strand.
TTGTATCTTCTTAATTTTACATGACTTTGTATGATCATGTTAAATACTATTATAATTCATAAAACATACAGATGGTCATTATTATTTCGTTATGATTATCTTACTAATATCATTTGGTCTTCATAGACTATATAAGACTATGCAGATCTTGTCAATATCAATTTTCAAATTTCTTTGTGTATAGATATCAGTTTTTAGCCAAAATGAATTATGACAAGTTGTTACATTTTGCCATACTGGTGGTAGCATACATTAATCAACAAACATTTATTCAACAAAAATATAGCGGGTAAGTTTGTAGACACAGATGGTATTGTGCCCCATTTATGTATCATGCAGACAAACTGGTCCTCAGGTTATCGACACCAGAGCAGTTGACCGATCTGACACTTGAGTGGCCCCGATGGAAGTTGCTCATGTTACATGTATTGTAATCAATATTCAATTATCATTTGGTGTGTGCTATATGAAACAGACTGATATTGAGATCATCCTGAAACCATGTTAATATCTTCCCTATTTGGTAATGGGAAGGATGCAAATCAGCTGAATCTCATTGCATACCCATTCTCATTTTTAATTTCCGGCCTTGGCTGTACTACTCTGGCTATGAACACTCGCTTAGATACAAAGACTTAGGGAAAGCTTCCCTTTGTGTCTGGCCACCAGCAGGCACCTTATGAAGCATCCGAGACCAAGTCCTCAGCTGCATTCCTTATTACAAAAGCCTCCCCTTTCATGTGACAGTTTGGTTCAGAGGTTTCTCCTTCTTGGCTGCGAAAATGAACTCTGGTCGAAAGGCTAAGTCCTCATCTTACAGTCTTTATGATGAGACAAGTTTACTGATTAAATCTAGAAAAAGGCTTTGTCAAGAGCTGCATTACCATTATTTTGTATTAATGCCAAGGACAAAAGAAATCAATTTGGCGAGAGTGAAGAACAAAATCTGTGTTTCTTTTTCTCTGTATTTAAAAGAATTGTGATTGTCCTCATACAACGCACAAACATAACTACATTTTAGACCATCCTCTTTAATTGTGAAAGACAGTTACTAGAGAGATTAACATAATAATTCTTGAAAAACATAATTATCTCTCACCTAGTTATGTGAGTGTATAGGGTCTACATTCATCAGGGACTAGTTACTGCCTGTACAATGTACACTTATAGCATTGATCATATCTGTTGTGAGTAGCAGATAAAGATAGACCCATATTGCAATATTTTGTATATAACTGACTTAACATCCTCATACTGCAGGAGCTCTTGTGCAACCAATAACAATAAATCACGCTTATAGACCATGGCTAGGACGCAAGTCAGATCGGCAGTTTGGCTTATAGCACCAGGACAAAGTTAAGGTGTGGCTTTAAAATGTATACAGTACTTAAGTCACCATAATCATACATGTGAAATGCTGAATTTCTATATATTTGGAACAGTGATTTTATCTAAAATTAACAGTGATTCTATGTGAAATCAACAGTGACTATATAAAATTAACGGTGATCATATGTAAAATTAACAGTCACCGTCACTGTTAAAAAACGGTTAAAGTTATGTCACAAAAATTGCCATGAATCGTCACTATTTTGACAACATTTTTCTTACAGTGCATCCTTTCAGGCCATGGGGACCACTCACCTCAATATTTTTATACACTGCAGTAGTGACTCTATAGACTAAGGCATAGACAATGTCACATTAACCATTACCCTCACATACAGTGATGAGTGTGGACCCTTGAATTCCTACCACCAGGAGAAATAAATTAAGTAGGAAGTGGGCCAGGAAGTGAGGCTTGACAGTCTATGTGACTAGAATTAGAAACAAATTAGATTATTTAAATATGCACCTAAATGTCTCCTGTGGGTCTCCTGAGGGGTTTTGGGATGTGCTTGGGATGCAACTGGAGTGACCTGGTACAACCCTAAGAGACATCTCATGGCCTGCCAACGTTGCTCATTATGAACCCGTAGACTATTATGCATTCATATTGTCCTGTTCATTGCATTGAGGAGTTTGTTGCAGAATAATGTTAATTACAATTATTCATAACAAACCCCTGAAGACATATGACCTAAGCTCCTGAGACCTGTGTGACGAGGGCAGCTTACTTCCATGAGAATTAAGATTCCCATGAGTTAATCCACTTGGATATGATTATCATTATTATAAGGGTTTCTTTTGCTGGCACCAGTTGATTTTGCATTAGGATAGTAACTTTGTTCGGCATTTGAATAGTGACTTTGTTAAAACATCCTATTGCCAAATGGACAAATGTGAACCCATGTAGGTGTGATTGCCAAACTGGTGTATCACATATCCCCAGAAATTATATTCATGGTAAGTGTCAATGTACGCATTTATAAGGTGCTGGATACCTGGTTTGTAGGTTAATGCAATCTGGTTCAGGGAATTAGCTTTTGTATAAAAATTAGATTTCCTAGTACATTCCACCTAAATATCAGACACTATCATATTAATTGTGTCAAGCATTCTTAGAACTGCCATTGTACAAGTGCATCAAGAGTGCAATAACCCTGTTAGCATAGCTGTTAGTTTGTAGGTTAATGTATTCGAGTCGTTTTACCTTAGCTGGATATAAAGTGACCTTGTATATAATGCAGGTAATAAACCAATCCTGTTCAGGCTAACACTTTGAGGATAGTATTGTGTTTTAAAGTGCCATAACCTTGCTGGCATTATACATGAATGGGCTACGCTTAATTGATGGATGGTGAAAGTGTATCAACCTAATAGGGTCAGTGTGATGCTTTGATGTGGTACCAGAGAGGATACCCGTAAAGCCTGCATTCATGCATAAGATGGCACAATAACCAAATCAATATGGGCCCCTTAAAGTAGGGGGTAGCTGTAATGAGAAATTATAGATATCGGATGTAATATGCAAGATAAATAATGCCCTGTTAGATACAAGGCAAGCCACAGAATCGGGCCCTTGGTATTAGTCATCACTGTCATCTGAATAAGACCTGTTATCCACAAACTGCCGCTGAGGGAATAACTATTGCTATCCACACAATGCTCTCATGTGGAGAGCATACCATAGGAGGCTGTGCCTGTATAGGAGTTTTATGGGGGGAGGCTCTATCAGCCTAACAAGGGAGGATGGTTATATGTGGCGGCCCCTGCTTGATCCAATGTGCCCCTAACATAATGCTATATTGCAGCCACTAAGCCATAAAGACTGCCTGCTAAGAACACTTTCCAACCCACATCCTCTCCAACATCTGAATATGATGGCCATCCTGTTTACTATTGCATGTGTAGGGGCACGAATAATACGTGTACATATAAGGTCCGTGGAGTCAGAGCGGTAAGTGCCTCCAACGGACACTAGGTGGCAACACCTGAGCCATGTCCTTTCGGTTATCCGGTAGCGGAGCCAGGCAGGGCACTCCAGACGGCGCTACGGAGGAGTGCCACGTCGACACTGCTTGGTCCGCGCTCAGGGTATATAAGAGGCCGAGGTTGGCTACCTCACCAGTTAGTTCTAGGACGAGCTCTGACCCGCACCTTTCGTACCTTCGCTTTGACAGGGGCACCTACACCCCTCCCACGTTATGGACTCTGCACCAGCCATGCTGGCACAGAGCTTAACTGTCCGGTATCGCTAATGCTTCGAACTATCGATAGAATCCTGTGTGTCTTCGAATGGTTGAAAGACCAAGTGAACCAAGTGAGAAACCTTCATGTACTTTTGAGGCTGTGATCGAATAAAGACCTGTTGCATTCAAACCGAATTTGGAACCTGTGTTCGTGTTGTACGCATATGAAACCCCTACATTGGTGCCGTGACCAGTTCGGGTGAAACACAGAATAGCACAGTCAGTGGGTTAACATGGCTGAACAGGCAAAGGGTGGAGCGTCCCTTCATCCTATTTCGAGTCCAGATCCGGAGGTGGTAGCAGCCCTTGAGAAACATTATGGGCCAAACCGTTCGAGTTCTACACCAGAACCAAGGAGAGGCAATCCTGATTCTATTCGAAAAGATCTGGGGTCAAACCTAGATGATTCTTTGTTTGAAACTGGTGGTTCGAAGAGACACATTGCTCCTATGCCAACACAAGGCATGAGCATACTGCATGCTGAACGACACCAGCGACAGGAAGTGACACGTCGTCATTTCGAAGAGGAGAAGAATCGGTTCGAAGGAGCAAGGATCGCAGAGATGGACAGGATGAATGAAGAGTTTGAAGCTTTGAGTCATCGGTTGGTACAGCTTCGGAACAGGAATGAAGATCTAGAAGGGGCAACGATGGAGAAACAGAACCGCTTAGACACAACGAAGGCAGAACTGGAACATATGGAAAACCAGTTCGCTCATCAACAGAATGTCTTGCGGCGACGTACTGAATCTCTAGAACAACGTCAGGATAAGACCATACATGATTCGGACGAGCTCCATGATACGATCCGAGAAGCTACCAAGGCGATGATGGACGAAAAGGATCGTCTGATCAGGGAGGTGGAAGATTTACAGAAGAAACGAGATGAAGAGGCAACTCGAGGTAGCCGTTCAGGGTTCGATCATGTCAGTGGTGGCATATACAACTCATCAACTGGTGGGGGTAGTGCCTCTACCTCAACCGGAGGGAGACCAAAACGAGTGACCATTGATACAGGGGATCCGGATGGAAGATCTTCGCGGCGTGACCAACGCCCAACGTCGTATGATGACGACCATTCGAACTCTCCCAGTCGTTCCAGCTCTCGAGAGAGACCGAGCCGTACGAGTTCGAATGAGAGATCTTCGAGATCTGATCCGAATGAACGTTCGAGTGGTCCCTCAAGGAGGCCAGGGAGATCTCCTACACATGCTGGTAGACGAGTATCTCGCCGCGAATCGATGTCCCCTGGGATGAAATTGATTTACGACACGAACCCCTGCATTGCTGAGATGGGAGTGGACTGTGTTAGCAGACAAGCTGATAATGCCGATATCGTCGACTGGAGCATCGAGCAGTCGTTTCTGTTGCACAGGGACAACCACAACGCTGCTAGACGCACTGCCAGCACTCCGAGTCCGTTCACAGGAAGACAGCCATGGCAGGACTGGTTCGCAGACTTCATGGACGATATGAGGTATAATCGATGGTCAGAAGAGGAATCGTTGGACGAACTTTTACGGGCATTGAGAAATGGCCCAGGCAAGCTAGCGGTTTCGAGATGGAGAACGATGCATGGTGCCGGATCGTTTACCCAATTGGTGGAATGCGCCAGTTACCTGATAGGTAATGTGGGTAATGAAGACCCGCTTCGATTGTTCCGGAAACGGACTCAAAAGCCAAACGAGTCGCACCGTGTGTTCGGTCTAGAATTGCAATCTCTCTTGCAAAGAGCTAGACCAAGGTGGCAGTTAGATGACCCACAGTTCCTAGATGATTTGTTCTCGCAATTCATTGAGGGATTAAGGGATTCTGATGAACGGACCGCTGCATGTGATAGTTGGAAAGCTGGAACTTCTCTCACTGATTTGTTCATGGCCATAGAAGACTATGACAGGAAACGGCATCTGCTATCTTCGAGAGTACTTTCGAGAACTTCCAGTGTGGTGCAAGACCCACCAGCCTCTGATACAGAGGAAGGTGATTCTGGAAAAATTTATGGGTTTTGGTATTAAGAAATGCTTTCATAATATTAATCTATTAATTGATGATAAATTGTTAAAAAGAGTGTATAGCTACAAATATTTAGGTATAATCTTGGATCCAAAACTTAGCTACGAGGTATTTCTAAAAAACCAAATGCGTACAATTGCATACAGAACATATCAACTGAACAAAATTGCACGCTTCCTTAGTAAGGAGAGCTTAATCAAAATTTACAAAGCTTATATTCTACCAATATTTGATTATGGAGACATATTATTTATGAAATCATCTGTTGGACTATTGAATAAGTTGCAAAGAGTGCAAAATAGAGCATTAAAAATCTGTCTAAAAGTAAGAATGCGTACTTCCACATCTTGGATCCACATGAAAACTGATGTTAATTATCTTGAAGATAGAAGATTAAGTCATGCTTACATTGAAGGTTACAAAAGATCAAAAATGAAACGGCATTTAAAACAAATTAAGGTTAATTTAAGGTCAGCAGATGCCCCTTTATTGAAAAATAAACTGCCACATACAGAGGCCTATAAGAGGAGTATTGAGTACAATATTTCCACACTCTGGAATGGTCTGGATCCCTCATTGAGGAACATTCTGGATATCTCTTCTTTTAAACTCAAATTAAAATTTGAGTTGAAAGATCTGATACCCCAAGTTTGATTTAATGTCTGGTATAGTCTTTGGGTAATCTATTAATTCAAGTATTTTAGGACGTTTTCCATAAATGTTGTATCTCTGATGTTCATGCCTTGTGGTGAAATGTCTATATTATTAAATAATACTTAATAGTGATGGCTTTTGATACTGAAATGTAATCTACTAGATGAAACTTGTAAAATTATACATTATTTTCTCAATTGTGTATGTCCATGTATAAGTCCTGTTTAGAATAAGCTCAGTACATATGCTGTCTATAGATTTTGAATCAGATTAGGTATAAGGGATGTTGGTAGTGTCTCCATCCTGAGGACTTATTTTGTATTTTGAAATTTAAAATACGGTAGTATGTGCACATAATGCAAAATATGTAAATACTTTGTATATATAACTCGTTAATTCATGAAAGCCTGTAATTATATTAATATATATTAATATATAATCAAAATATTGCACAGATACGTCTTGCAAAGAATTATAATATAAACAATTGTGATAAAGGTGGCCGACGAAAACAGACTCTAGGGTCTTGAAGCAGCCTTTTTGCTCAGCAATCATAAACTGTAAAGCTATTACTAGTAGAGGGTTAAATAACTTGGGGAAATATGAATTAAATGACTGTTGAATGTATACTTAATGCAGATATGACAATGAATTGTATAATCTGTTGATTTTGAGCAAATAAATTTTTAAAATTGAAATTGAATTGAAATTGAAGGGAAGAGGAGATTGGCGCAGTTGCTCAAAAGAACAGCGGCAAATCTTATTCCAATTCGAATTCGAAGCGCTATCCGAAGGCCGACAGGAAAACACCACCTGTGACCCCAGGAGTTACAAGCGCACCTTCGACTACTTCCTCAACTCCCAGTTCTATGGAAGAACTTCTGTTAAGGTTGACTGACTTGATGTCTGGAAACCAGCAATCAACAGGGAGGAATTCGAAGCCGAGAGTGGACAAGACCACTAGGAAGTGTTACAGGTGTCAGGTCCTGGGACACTTTGCTGCAGAATGCCCAGCTGAAAAGCCGGTACCCAAGCCTGAAGAGAAGAAAACGGAAAACTAGACGGGGTTGCTCTGGATGGCAAGGTAGTAACCCCTAAGGAGAAAGAAAGCCAACATATCGCCAGCGGTGCAAGCGATGAAGTCCGAGGTGCAGTAGAGATTGGAAACTTAGAGGAGGGGCCTGATCAGTCCCTTCTAAGTATGTCCAATGAACCCAGCATAGTAGACGTCCGAGGAGGAAGTACTGGGGAAGCGGCGAATTGGATACAGGAGCTGGAAGTAGTCAGCAGTGCCCGATTGTCCCCGGATCACCCCTGTTTGAAGCACTTGAAACGACGGGGAGTAGATCTTGGTGTCACTAAGGATTTCGAACTTTTCACCGTCAACCCATCACCATTGGATGGGAAGAGGTGGTATTTGACTGTTGCAGTGAGGGGAAGGTCTGCAGAATTTCTAGTGGATACTGGAGCTAGTCACTCCATGATCTCGAAGAGGTTCTATGACCTTGTAGTCGATGAGCCAGATAACTTCACAACGAGGGTAACAGCTCATTCGGCCGACGGTAGCTGCATGCAGACGTTTGGTAAAGCATTTTTCGAAATCAATATAGGTGGGCAGGATTACCTCCTGTCCCCTACTATTGCTGATCTGAGTGATGATGGCATCATCGGATTAGATTTCGCTGCGTTGTACGGTGCAATGTTGGAACCTTGTAGGGGGATGTTAAAGATAGAACATCCATATAGGGTGGCCGTACAATGCGTGTTGAGAAAGGTATCTTCTGTAGCCTCGGTGGTACAGACGGTTAAGATACCCCCAGGACAGACATGTGATGTCCTGTTTTCGAGTGACAGTATCTTCCGAGACCAGATGGCGGTGGTTGAACCCGATGTGGTGAGACTTGCATCAATTGGACTCGAGAGTGCAGATACTTTCGTAGGCAGTGGCAGTAGGAATCTAATTCCTATTTCGAATCCTGGTGGTGAAGTCCGTTATCTGATGAAAGGTACTCCCGTGGGGCAGGTGATCGTTGCACAGGCAAGCACCAGTATACTCTCAGAAGATACCCAACCGAACCTTGAGGGGATGTCCGATTTACGTCCGGAACTCCAAAAGTTGGTGGACGATTCGAGCTTGGTGACGGGGGACCAGAAAGATCAGTTGAGACGGGTATTGGTGAAATATGATGCAGCCTTCGGGGAGCCCACTGGTTTGGGGCGAACTGACAAGGTGCTACATTCCATCACTACAGAGGACGCTGTACCTTTCAAAATCCCTTATAGACGCCTACCTTTGAAGAAGAAATTGATGGCCGAGAAGGAAATCGCTGATCAGCTGAGATTAGGGGTGATTGTTCCCAGCACTAGCCCCTGGTCCAGTCCTGTTCAGATGGTGACTAAGAAAGACGGCACAATTCGCTTCTGCATAGATTATCGAAAATTGAATGGTTGTACTAAGAAAAACTCCTATCCTCTCCCCCGTATAGACGAGACTATTGATTCCCTGGGCGGAAACCAATGGTTCTGTACGCTGGATTTGCAATCCGGATACTGGCAAGTTGGAATGAAGGAAGAGGATCAGGAAAAAACAGCATTTTCGAGCCATGTCGGTCTTTTCCAGTACAATGTGATGCCGTTCGGATTGTGTAACGCCCCTGCAACATTCGAAGCCATGATGGAATCTCTGTTGAGTGACCTGTTATGGAAGGAGTGTTTGGTGTACCTGGACGACGTAATTGTCTTCGGGAAGACCTTCGAATCGTGCCTGGCTACTTTAGTCAAAATTTTCGAGAGGTTGATAACCCATGGTTTGAAATTGAAACCAAGGAAGTGTCACCTGTTTAGGATTTCTATTAACTATCTCGGTCGGATAATATCCACTAAGGGGGTTAAGGCGGATCCTGAGAAACTAGATGTTGTATCGGAATGGGAAAAGCCAGAGGGACCTAAAGACATACGGTCCTTTCTGGGCTTCTGTAGCTACTACAGAGACTTCCTACCGGGGTATGCCAGAATAGCTCAGCCTATGCAGGCTCTAGCTCACTGGACTCCGGGTAGAAGGAAGGAGCCTTTTCCATGGGGTCCGGAACAAGATCTAGCATTCGAAGCCGTGAAGAACCTATTTCGAACCACCCCAGTTTTGAAATATCCAACAGCTGATGGACATTTCATACTGGACACAGACGCCAGTAATGACAGTATAGGTGCTGCTCTATCCCAGATGCAAGAGGGGATAGAAGTGCCACTGGCTTTCGCTAGTAATACCCTCAATAAGGCCCAGAGGAATTACTGTACCACTAAGCGCGAATTGTTGGCGGTAGTGGTGTATACGAAGAAGTTTAAGCACTTCCTTTGGGGAGGTGACTTTACTTTACGGACAGATCACTCGTCCTTAAGGTGGCTGTTGAACTTTAAGGAAGCAGAAGGAATGATCGGTCGATGGCTGACCCACTTGTCCGAGTTCGGGTTGGAAAATAGCCAAATCCAACACAGAGCAGGGAGCAAGCATATCAATGCTGACGCCCTTTCGAGAAGACCCATACGGAAATGTTCTAGAATGGATTGCGATGATTGTGGAGCCCATAATGCTGTAATAGCTGGAGTTCGAATGCCGTATGATGTAGGACATTCTAAAGCAATGGAATGGTCCACCGAAACCATCAGGCAATTCCAGAAGGGTGATGCTGTCATTTCGAGACTAATAGAACAGGTCTCCAGTGGTGCCCAACCACAAAGACCAACCATTTCGATTGAGAACCGGGAAATGAGACAGCTACTTGCTCAATGGTCTGAGCTAACTGTTGTTGACGGTATCTTATGTAGGTGGAAGATAACACCGTACAAGGCCAAAATTCGACAAATCGTGATACCCACAGCTATGCGAAGGGATATCATGTATTTCGTACATGGACATCAGACCAGTGGACATTTTGGAAAGAAGCGCTCCCTTGCGCGACTCTCCAGAAGGTATTACTGGCCTGGCATGAGTAAAGATCTGCTTAGGTGGATCTCTACTTGTCCAGATTGTTGTCTGAGCAAACCAGGTGAAGGCCTGGGGAAGTTGCCACTAACTCAAGAGCTCTGGGGAGTTAGATTTGCACGCATAGGGGTTGATATCATTAGTGGCCTAAAAACCACTCCTGATGGAAACACGTGCATGATGGTGATCTCCGACTACTATTCGAAGTATACTAGAGTGTTTCCTCTGAAAGATCACAAGGCTCATACATGTGCTCGTGCATTCGTAAAGGGTTGGGTGCTTCATCTAGGCGTGCCCTTGATGTTGCATAGTGATCAAGGCAGAGAATTCGAATCTGAGTTATGGGCAGCAATGTGCCATAGCCTTGCTATATGCAAAACAAGAACGAATCCGTACCGGCCTCAGTCTGATGGTCAAGTAGAAAGGTTCAACAGAACCTTGATACAAGTCCTGAAGCCTCTGGTCAACAGTCAGATGGATGATTGGGACGAGCAATGCGAGTTTGTGGTACATGCTTATAATAGTACGGTGCATGCTTCCACCGGTTGTTCCCCCAATTTGTTGGTATTCGGAGAGGATTTGATTATGCCTGCTGACTTGGTGTTTGGCGTAGCTGGGATAAACGCTGAAACACCCTGTCAGGTGATGTTCGTGGAGGCATTGAGGGATCAATTCAAGTCCGCATACGAGATGGTTCGATGTGAACTAAGCAAATCTGCTTCATGGCAAAAAGTGGGCTATGACGTAGGTTTGAAACTTAGGTCCTTTCGAGTGGAGGATGAAGTAGTTAGGCTACACGACCCCCTACAACAGCTAAAGTTGTCACCCAACTGGGATGGTCCCTTTACTGTGGTTCGGATTGTTTCTGAATCCACGGTGGTGATCAAATCCTTGTTGGGACGCCTGTATAAATCCAATGTAGCTCGCCTACGCCGGTGGCAGGGTGATGCTTCAGCGCATTCGAAGCCAGGGGAGCATTCGAAGTCAGATAACACTGAGTGGAGAGCGACCACCCCGGAACGACGTGGTCCTGGTAGACCTAGGAAACTAGTGATACCCTCAGATGAGAAAAAACCTATGCCTCCTGGTATTGGTAAATTAAAGCGGGGCCGGGGTAGGCCTAAAAAAAATTTACCAATTCGAGCTTCTAGCAAGAAGGATAAAAAGTGCGGAAAAAAAGTCTCGGCAAATGAAGGTCTGAAGGGGAGGAGGGCTGTCCAATTGACTACTGGACATCCTGTCGAATCTTCCCGGACGACCAGGTCTAATGAACCCAAGGTGGGGTTAAGACGCAGTCCACGGCATAATCCGGAGACTGCTGTGACCTAATTTGTATACACAACAAGAAGTTTCGATGCCATGATGGTAGTACAGACCTAATTGCTGTCGAGTGAGCAGAGCTAGGGTGAGAGTTGATCATGAATGTCCCCGAGGGTGGCAGACGGAACTATCCGGCGGGTATTCTTATGTTACCCGTAATGACATTTGCCTACACTCCTGAAGAATTCATGATTAGCGGTATCCCTGGTACTGTGGAACTGACTCCATAAGGATTACACTCCGGTGAGCTACCCGTTCGATTAGTGGCGGGAAACGCGAGCGTCTCCCGCCGGGTTATCCGTCGGAAAAGGGCTATCCGGTGAAGCGTGAACGCTGATTGGTTGACCTTCGCTCCCGCGGCGGGCGTGGCATCACGAGACAAGAAGGGCGGTCGCCATATTGGATCAGTGCCAAGAAGACGCACGGACGCTGCAGGGCAAAGGAGGAGGAAGAAGGGACTTGTAGTCGACCAAAAGTCTCCAAAACCACATCATAAGACGCGCCAACCTGGTTAGTTCCCACTCCTAGTGTCATTAGGACACGCGGAGCTTCGTACTCCGCAAATCTTCGATCATTAAACTTCGTTTTCGCTGAAAACATTCGACTGCAATGGAGGAGCAGTACACCCCCGGTGAGGGCCTCCAGTCCGACGAGATAGATCTGTTCGGGATGGACGATGGCCAATTCGACAACGCTCGTGAGTCGGATTATGAATCCGCCTCTGAATCCACCGGGAGTGCGGTTACCGTTCGTGTAGCGGGGATCGGCTCCTATTCGACGGCTGATCGGGACAGCATGACCATGCCACCCCCGGCTACAGTCAACCTAGGGCCGTTGCCGTGGCGCAATGTCCCGAAACGAGTTGCTTCGAAAGATATAGACAATTCGACGTCAACCCGGCTGAACGCAGCAGGTGATGAGGAAGAGGACGAGATGCCAGAGTTGGAAGAGGTAAGCCAGAAATTGCCTATCCATGCAGTATCTGACGAAGAAATGGAGGACGTTGTGCGAACATCGCTGGCCCAGCAACAACTAATGGAAGTGCTGTCGTGCGATTCGCCATTCGATTCCTCGCTGAAACTACATCCCACACTAATGTCGATGATGTTGGACAGGCTGGGAGAGGAGGGCTTCTATCGTTACGATCCCACCTGGTTAGACAGTTACGGAGGGGCGATTCGAGGAGCTTTTAAGAACGGAGTCTTCAGTGACATTCTGTTAGAGTGTGGTACGAACTTTCGGCATCTCCAACAAGCCAAAGCTAGGGAGGAAGCAGTGCCCTCAAGTGATGGGAGCACGACCAGTACGAAGGGGAAGAAAAAGAAATTCTCCAAGACCAAAGGTAGTCGTAAAACTTCTAATGGCAGTACTCCTCCCAATACTCCGCCTAAGTCCGAGGTGTCCGAACCTGCCCCAGTCCAGTCCGAATGCTCTTCGAGTACTTCCCAGTCGGCTTCAACGTCATTCAAAGAACCAACTACGACCACCGGGACTATCCCCATCCGAATCCCTTCCGAAAGCTCCGGGACCTTTACCAGTCCCATTCGAAGAAGATTCAGCTAGCGTGGAGTTGGCTCCGCGGGAGATCCATTCGGATACCTCAGGATCAGTTGAGCAAGAAGCCCGTTATGCTCAGGTGGTTAGAGAATCCGATGAACTCAGGGCAGCCAATGAACAGTTACGGCTAACTCTGGAGGCTATGCAAACTGCCCCCAGAACGCCAATGACTCGAGCCCAGTCCCGTAAGAACCCCAATCCGCAACAAAAAGGACGGTCCGTATCCGACGCTTCGGATCTGGAGGAGGTCCCCTTCGAACTTCCAAAGAGCCAGAAACGGAAGGCAAAGAAGAATGAGGCACGACAGCCATGTGTACCCCATCCTTCGCCTCCCCAAACTACTGCGATTAATATGTCCCCAATCGTGAGGTTGGTGGACGTAGTATCCAGTACGGCCTCTACACCTTCGACGCCTCCTAGGGCACCCACCCGGACGCATTCGACCCCTCCAGCAACTCCGACTAAAACTCCAGTGCAGGTCAAGGTACCTGCATCTCCGTCTACGTCCTCCGAGTCAGGGCAATCGAACACACCACCAGTGGTTTCGTCGCCCCCTCCAGCTCCAGCTGCAGGGGCAGGTGCCTCGGCAGACGTCCCAAGTTCTCGGGTGGAGGACATGATTTGGCGCAATGCCAGTGGGGGCTTCAAGAAATTTAGGCCCGAGTGCATGGAACACTGCAAACGATCGAGGGATATGTATTCGTGTCCCAAAGAACCGGACCATGAAGGATTGTCTGATGACGAAGAATGGATGAGATCCAATATGGGCTCACCCAGTTCCTGGTCATGGACAGAAAACTGGTTCGGTCGGCTGCTGGATCGAAAACAGTTCCCTGAGACTTACTACAACCATGAGGGCCGTCCCAAAATACGTCGGGCGATGGCCCGGTACAAAGAAGGGGTAAGGGAGGACTGCCCATTCGATTCCTGCCGTGTCTACTTCGCACACGAGAACCGCCCCATGCCTACTCGTCTTCGATTCATGCGACATCTCGTGGAGAAGCACATGCACCACCATGCGATGTATGTCTGCGCTGATATCGGCAAATCAAACAAAAAGTGTTCGGGAATGTGGACCCCTAGAAGAGGCCGAATGATCGAGCACCTGATACAATGTCATGGCCAAGCCATGATGTTGGCCAGAAAGAACGTTGGAGATCTCCATGCATCCCTGGTGGCAGGCCTGGACAAAGTCAAATTCGAAACCATTACGATTGAGACCTTCCAATTCGGAAAGGTCCAATTAACCCGGAATTCGAAACAGTCAGCTGTCTTCCAGCGTACTGATCGACGTGGTCGACTGGACCTGAACGACACCTTGTACCAGCAATTGTACGACTGGAGAGCGGCCAACCCCCTTCCAGGGAAACGAAGTGAGAACAGGAGTCCAGCGACTTCCGAACCTGACTGCAAAAAGGTCAAGTCGGAGGTTCCAGCTCCAAGAGCTCCAACTGCAGCACGAGGGCGCGCGACAACGATCGAGCACCGGTCTCCACTGAAGGACTTGCGTCCTGACTATGGTCCGGACTTCTCAGCCCCCCAGGGTCGCTCCCAGCTGCAAACCCTTCGTCCTCTGACTCCTGGTAAGTAGTATAGTATGTATCGGAACGGGACTATAGTTAAGTACTGTTTATTACTCAATCGACCTGCAGCCAATCAGAGGCCTCCCTTTTGGCGGGAAATTCAAAAGCAGCCAATGAGAGGCCTCCCTTTTGGCGGGAAATTCAAATAGGTCACGTGACCGGAAGTGACCTACTTCCGGTCACGTGACCTTTGGGCGGGAAATTCAAATAGGTCACGTGACCGGAAGTGACCTACTTAAGAGGGTCACGTGACCACCATGTTGGCGGGAAATTCAAATAGGTCACGTGACGGGAAGTGACCTACTTAAGGGGGTCACGTGACTACTAGGTTGGCTTTCAAAATAAGTCACTTGAGATTTTGATGGATAAAATAAATTTAAAAAAAGCAAAAAAAAAGCAAGCTGAAAAAGCTTGCTAAAAAATAATTTAAAAATGCGGCTCTTTTTTTCTAGGAGGGGGAGAGAGGGGCACTCTGGGGGGCACTCTTTAAGATGCATGGGGGGGGAGGGGGGGAGGGGGGGAGGGGAGGGGCAGGGTTTTTTAAGAGTGAGACTCGCTTCTCTGCCCTCTCTTAAAGAGAGGGCAGAGAGGCGAGTCTACTTACCATGAAAGGTATCATGATCGCGTTTATGATGATGTGCATCTCTTGCTGGCTAGACTTTCAAGCAAATTTGCCAAAGTCCAGCCCGTTATTGAATGTCCGGCCTAGCCTGACCCTCAGTAGAACAGTCCTTGACTCATCTATTATAGTCTAGCAGCGCCTGACCCTTGTATGAGAGTAGTATTGGCGACATTGGACATCATGATGTGACTATCTTACAACCCTATGAGAAATAAGCAAGACATGGGCGTACTTACACGGGCTATTTGTAAACTAATGAATGTGACTTCCTCGTTAAAATCGGTATCTACAACTCTTTTAAGCCTAAGGCTTTTTCTTGAGTTTATTCTTTTGTTCAATTTCGGGCCCACCTCAAAAGAGGAATAGGCCCTCTGTAGCACTTGTCGCTTGCTCATCAATCAGAGCCGGGGTGTAGAAGGCCCCTGCCCTGTCGGGTACGAGATAGATTGACCTCTGGTACGTTTTTGGTTAGTTTGGAGCTCTCAGTCGACTGTCTTATCCACCTTAAAAAAACCAGACTTTCGGTGTCTCATGATAAAACTGGTGCCTTATACTAAGTGCTGGATTACTTTCTCATTTTTTTAGGGTTCTATCCGATGCTTATTTAATTTTTGCACTGATAAAAACGGTTAGCTTGTACAAACACGTGGTCTATTTAAGTGTTAAGTGTAGAAAATGAACAGAACAGTGCACAGAAAATAGAGCTACCGACTACATTTCGCCCAGTCACTCAGCGGAGAACAAAAGAACTAATGACATAGTGTACCCGCTATTCCGACAGTTGGCGCCACCGTTATACTTTT
Organism: Harmothoe impar; assembly: GCA_947462335.1. Classification (NCBI taxonomy): domain Eukaryota; kingdom Metazoa; phylum Annelida; class Polychaeta; order Phyllodocida; family Polynoidae; genus Harmothoe; species Harmothoe impar. The sequence goes on from OX381712.1 coordinate 15,230,594, forward strand.
CCCGCGTGCGACATGAAGCCTTGGGGTGGGTACTGGCTGTTTTGGTTGTAGGTACCGAAACATAAAAAACTACAGCCAGCCCAATGTCATGGTGAGACAGCTCTCTTATTTTACCTTGAGTAGCGTCCGTAGGGCCTATGACAAAACCTAGTCCCGTACACTGAGCAGCTTGAGGTCTGAAGGCTCATACAGAAAAATGTGTGGGTGTGTGGGTGTGTGGGTGTGTGGGTTGCTTTACGCCTTAGTTAACAGCTATGGTCATTTCAAGAGCGGTGATGGTGATCGAATCTATTGGCCCTTTTACCGAGACAAGGGTTCTTTTACATCCCACACTACATAGCAGAGAGACGTCTAGCAGCCCCTAGAGGCCCCGCAGGGGGCTCGAGAGGTGCCGTGGAGAAGAGCAGATATCCACGAGAGGACACACCAACAACCAAATTATATCTTTATCCCGCGAGGAAAGGAGATAAGGGTCAAGGTTATGAACCATCAAAAGATTTTAGAGTAAATTAAGTTATGAGATATTAATATAATGTACATATCTAGGGCCCGATATAGGGCCTCTGCAGATCCCCCTTCAGGGCCCCGATCCATGAGGCCTTAGAAACGGAGCTGGGTCATGTAACCAAGGGAGATCAGCAGTTGTTGATGTCGGCGCTGCCGATAACGCTGGTTAAATGACCGTTTTACTCATGTTTAGAGTCAGAATAGCTTGAGTATTACTTGAATATCGAAGAGTAGAGGTCAAATTACCCCAGACAAGATGTTTCCATCTAGAAATTCTCGACAGTATTTCCGAAAATTGCAAATATTGGTCCCAGTCCCACGCACGGGGCCCCATACCGAGTCGAGTATTAAAAGTTTGAGATGCAACTTTCATTCATGCTGTTGACCAATCAGGGCGCCCTGTTTTTACGACCTTGACTACATAGTAAAAGGGATTGACAACGTCAGATATCACTTGACGACGTCAAATATCGATCTGATATTTGATCCTTTGATATTTGATTCAAAACCCACATCGAGTGGGATAAAGCCTTTTATCATCTTTTGATTGTGAGGCGTACACTTTTCTTACACACAACAGCTGTCATCTATCAAGGGGCTCTGGATAGGGGGTCCCCATGTCGAATGTCGATCTTAGAAAATGACCATGTCACATGACAATGTCACTTAATAATGTTCATATCCCATGTCGATTTTTAAGAAATGTTCATGTCACCTGTCACTAGGATTTTTTGGGCCTCATGTCACTTGTCATTAGACTACTCATGTCGTTTGTCGATTATAAGAAATGGTCATGTCACCATATCGAATTTAGTGGTCCACACCCATTATCAAGTGTCAGGGCATGTTGGCTGCTTGAACACGTAGTCTGTCATCACCCTTTGTTTCTGTGCCTTATCTAAACAGGCAATTAGTGGCCGCTAGCCGAGAGTACCTCCCTGGTCCCCTCTCCCGAATCTGCTAGACGTCTCACTGATAGGAGTGTGTGGGTCTGTGTGTGTCTGTTCGGTCTGTGTGTGCACGCGTCTTGCACTCTAGTTTTGCGGACCACTGTTAAGCCTGTGGTTGGAGAGCGCGACATAGCCGCCCGCGCCCGCTACACTCTCCAAACAGGGGTCCGCAAGACTAGGCCGGATCGCGCTCTTGCTTAAAGGTGTACCTCAACTCAGTGCGCCTTTAACAGCCGCCCCTAATGGGTGAAGTTCTTGACGCGGCACAGCGCCTCCCACCAGTAGCCAATCAGCGCGCCGAACGCCGGACACACCTCCACCGTGTGAGCCTCTAAGTAGGTCACACGATTCATACTAAGATGCCAAGGTCTCCTGTCGGTTCGTCGCGGTGGCCGTGAGTGATCGCACGGTCGCCAAAATTCACTGCCTAGATTGGCAGAGGGGGGGGCTGATTACCCCCCGTCGGATGAATTGCGGCGAAACCATAATCAATTTTTCGCTGTTTTAGATAAAAGAGATCCAGAGCTATCCGCTCGTCCAAGAATTATTTTTCTATCAGCCCGGGATCACCCTCAAATTAAGGCCTAAAGTCCAAAAACCCAAAAATTTTTCCCTATGGGATTTCAGTGTCTAAGCGTTTTTTGCGGCCCCAAGGAGCAGCTCACGGGTTCGAACCCTGTAAACGCTTTGACGCGCTTTCGTCGCCTTAGGCGACGTGGCTAGACGTCTTGACTAAAACTTAGTGAGGGTTCGAACCCGGAACGTCCGTATTAGACGCCTAATTTCTACTAGCCCCGAAAACGAGAGTATCACATCTATATAGGTCAACCATGTTAGCCTTGGTTTAAGTGCGTGCAGAACCGTGTATTGTGCATTTATGCAGCATACAGATATGGAGACAGGCTGCTACAGTGTCAAATTGATCGGCATTGTATGTAACTGGACATGAAGAAGGATATTTTTACTTAGTTTTCTAAAAAAAAAAAAAAGAGGCTAGTTCTCGGTACTACTATAATACTAATAGTGTCACTAAGGGAGAAAATGTAGGAGCACCGTAATTGAGAATTTCTTATTCATGTCGCATGTCCATTTTTAAGAATGCTAGTGTCACATGTCACTTAAATGGTCTAATGACACAGATAGCACTAAACCTATAGACCTACCCCCCGTCCCCTTAGTCTTTCTATACTGAATCCGGGACTTGCCGGCGAGGTCGACAAAGGACTTACCTAAGGCCAAACAAAAAAAAGTTGTGTTCAGGTAACCCGACCGACCCTATCATTTTGCCCCGACCCTAATCTTTTTTTTTAGATTTTTTTTTTTAGATTTTTTTTAGACTTTTCCTGATCTAGGTTATCACCAAAGGGGAAAGGAGTACCTAATGACCTTCAACTAGCCTATTTGTCATCATTTGAAAGATAAGAAGGGAGGAAATCCTTTCTATGACAAAAACAGTGCTGATAATGGCTTAATTAGACAGATATTGGTCCTACATTATCAAATAACAACTCTATACAATTGTGATTCTCCCATACAACTCATCTCAAAACCCTAAAAAAAAAAAATCCTAAAAAAAAATCGACCGACCTACCCTATTTTTTTTTTGGGCTATGTTACTTGAACACGGCTTATTTTTTTGTTTGGCCCAATGAGCTCACAGCTAGACTAGATACCCCATGTTTTGGATTGGAGAAATCAGCAGAGCAATAAAAAGCGCGGTGAGGCTAGTGTGGCCCCTGTGAGTTGTAAAATTGGTGCTAAATGTGGTAACCAGGCGGATGCTGAGTTCATTGATATTGGCCGTTAATGATACTTAAGGTGGGTGTTGTCTAAAGTTTTAATTGATATTACCAATGTGACCAATAATGACTTCACAGTTGGGGCCCTCGCCCGCAGGTCCCAGATTCAGGGTATTCTTTGTTTATTGTGTGGCCCCTAAAGAGGGGCCGACTAACTCTTTAGAGTTAGTTAGATGCTGCCACTGTGCTATGCAACAGCAGCTATTAATTACGCCTCATGTTGGGCGGCATGGATCACTTGATGGGTGATACCTCAAAGCTCAAACACGGCAGAGCCGTGTGTGGCATGCGAGGACCAGTGGGTCAGGGGTGATCCGTTGCAAACAGAATGCTGATCCGTGTGAGGTTCTGACTTTCTATAGTTTTTATAAAAGCCTTAGATATGGTGTGGTATTTTTCATCTCGCTATAGTTTAGTTGGTATTTAAGGAAACCGCCTCATTTCTATCAGAAATACACAATATTGAATTGTTTTTTATATTTTAATATATTAGAAGCGCGCTTTGTTGCCTATGTAGCTCATTATGCGTTGAAATGTTCGCGAGCATCGTAGGGATGTACAAAACCCCTATTGTGGCACCATCTGACGAAAGAGCGGAGAACTATACTAGCGCGTTTCGTTATTCACATCTTTTGACAGGGACTTGGTTGGTGGCTTTACGCCCTAATTAACAGCTGAAGTCATTTCAAGGGGGGTGATAGTGATCGAATCTATGGATACCTGAAGGTGGAAAGCACACACCCTACACTTTTACCGAGGCAATGGTGGTGCTGCTCAAAGGGTGTGGCGAGCTAGACTGGAGGATGTAATAACTAAGCAGCAGAAGGACCAAAAAGACAATCTCGTAGTAGTAGGTCTACTTAGATCTTGAGTAGCCGCCCTTGTGGTTATAATTACCTAGACTAGTTGGCTCTGCCAGCCTGGTCAAGTGAAAATTGGTAAGGAGACTATGAACTAAGCTAACATCTCATAAGTATTAGTTACCACCCCCTCACACCCGTTTAACAACGGATTCAGGGTCTAATTATGGAGACCCTAGAGTAAGATTAACAATATATCCCAATGTCTGTAGTAGACATTTACGACATGCAACCTGCCCCCTAGAAGGGGTAGATCTGACCACAAGTCCGCAATATGGGACTCCCCCTCTGAGAGTATCAAGGTTTGCGTATAGTCTCTTGCAGGTTAATCTGTTATCTACCCCTTTGTCGACTTCGCCAAAATCCTGGGAGATTCACTTTAAACCTAAGGTCTACCCTCTTTATTCTTTGTTTATTGTGTGGCCCCTAAAGAGGGGCCGCGGTGTTGATTAATTACACCACATGTTAAGCAACATGAGATCAAACCTTCCTCAAAAGCGACAAGGCTCAGAGTCCTGTTGGACGGGAACCCTGTGTGGCATTTGAAGACGAATGGTTGAGTGATCTGTTGCAGATGCCGTTCCGTGAGAAGTTCTGACTTTATATAGCTTTTATATCGCTTTAGATATGGTGTAGTATTTTCAATCTCACTATAGTTTAGTTGATATTTCAAAGAATCTGCCTCATTCTATCAGAAATACACAGCGTTGACATGTTTCTTATATTCAATATATTAGAAGTGTGCTTTGTTGCTTATTATAGGTCATTATGCGTTTAAAATGTTCGCGAGTATCGTGGAAATGTACAAAAACCCTATTGTGGCGTCATCTGACGAAAAGAGCGGAGAACTATACTAGAGCATGTAATGGCCAGACCAGCAGGCGGCAGCAGAGTGGTCAAAAGACAATCTCGTAGTAGTAGGTCTACTTGCATGTTGAGTAGCCACCCTTGTGGTTGTAATTACCTAGCCTAGTTGACCCTGCTGGCCTGGTCAAGTGAAATTAGTAAGGAGGCCCCCCCATTAACGCGCTCCACAGCCTTTAGACAGTTAAGACTATAGTCAAGACTGGCGAATTTAGCGAGACGTCCCTCTGGGAGGTCATAATCCTCAATGTTAGGTGTTAGCTCATTAACATCAGATACCATATTAACAAACCATTTAAAATGTTCATTTTAATAGCAACTCACCCTATTCTGACAAAATCCTATTAGCAGGTAACCTCTGTGTAAACCATACTGCAAACATCTGCTACTTCCAGCGTCTGCCTCGTGACTGATAGTGTACAACAAGACGAAGTGGGCAGAGATTAGAAAAAATGAGGCTCTTTATATAGCCGAGAGAGCAGCTAATCTGGATGTTCTAAGCTTGTTTTCACCTAGAGCTCCAACCCTCTTCCAGAGAGAATCAAAGCGTTTTTCACATGAACCCTTCCACCCCTAATCCATCAGCATGAAAAGAGAATTAACGAGTGTAACGTGCGCTACATGTATATGGGATTATAGCTGGTGAAGAGATAAAGCCGAGTCACCTGTGTATACAAAGACTACAGGGGGTGATTAACGCCAGGTGTGACGCGCCAGCCCGTGAACGGATTAAGCCAAAAAAAAGGTATGTTTCAGGTAACATGAGCAGAAAGACTGGGGTCGGTAGGTCGGATTTTATTTTATTTTATTTTATTTTTTTAACATGAAAGTACTAGCCATCCTCCGTGGAAATTCTAAAAATGACCCAAAAGTATAAAAATATGAAATTTTCTTCAAACTTGCTTAAAAAAAAACGTAGGGTCGACCCTGTTTTGCTAGGGTCGGTCAGGTGACCTGAAACAAACCTTTTTTTTTATTTGGCCTTATCTTTCAAGCTGACGCTTAAATTCAACTAGCCACCCGCCGTCCACACCACTCACTGCGACAAGAGGAGGTGCTGTTGTTTTACACTTGAGTCGCTTACCACATGGACTCTACCTCACAGACAGACACGCGCCCCCTGTAGCTTTTTTTTTGTTTTTTTTGTATACACACGCTAATCTCATAACCCCCTTATCCGTTATACAGGTAACCAGTATTCTCTTTTAAAATAGCTGCCAGTCAGCTTAGCTCTAGAAGCAAGAAGGTGTGTATAGGTGCCTTATAAGTCGGCAGGGGGTAAATACTAGTGAAAAAAGGAAGGCAGGTGTGCAGGTAGCTTTTCTAACAGACACGTGCGTGCACTAAGCTGCTTAAGTCTAAACCCTCCCGCAGTAGTCAGGTGGCATGTGAAAACTTACTTAACTGTTCTCTTACATTGAGTAGAGTCTCTGTGCTGAGAGAGCCTTTTCAGCCGTTTAAGAGGATTAACTAGGACAGGGTACATAAGGAGTGAAACGCCGAATAGCGGCTACTCAGTCTCGTGCAGCACAAGCAGCAGCATCTAGCAGCGGCTTCAGCAGCAGCTGCACGTGCAGCACAAGCAGCTGGCAGCGACTTCAGCAGCACAAGCAGCACGAGCAGCACACGTCGTAGCATTTGTCAGCAGCATCCGTGACATCGTCAGCAGCAGCCCCCATGACCTTGTCAGCAGCACAAGCAGCCAGCAGCTGCCAGCAGCTGCCAGCAGCTGCTGGCAGCTGCTGCACGAGCAGTAGCACAAGCAGTAGCATCTGTCAGCAGCAGCAATAGCAGCACAAGCAGCCAGCAGCTGCTGCATGAGCAGCATGAGCAGCACAAGCAGCAGCACCGACAGCAGCAGCAGCAGCAGCAGTGGTGTGGACCACTGAAGCCTAGTGACATTTGACATGAAGCTTGAAAAACACAGTGACAGGTGACATGAGCAATTTCTTAAAATCAACATGAGATATGAGCATAATTAAGCGACATCGACATGCACCATGGCTATTTTTTAAGACAAATATCATATGTCATAGCCGCCTCATCCAAACCTCCACTAGTAGTGCTCTATAAGCGCAAGCTGTAAACCCTCTCCTCCCCCCGTGCACACAGGCGAATTATCAGAGTCAGCCAATGGTGTCAATACCCCTCTCATACAGGGGTCGGGCGCTGCTGGACTATAATAGATGAGTCAAGGACCGTTCTACTGAGGGTCAGGCAGGCTAACTCGGACATTCAATGACAGGTAGGTCTTTGACAACCTTGCTTGAAAGTCTGGACAGCATTGACAGACTGGGGCATAAGGAACTCGCATGGTCAGACTTTCAAGCAAGTTTTGCTAAAGTCGCGTTATTGAATGTCCGACCTAGCCTGACCCACAGTAGAACGGTCCTTGACCCGTCTACTATAGTCCAGCAGTGCCCGACCCTTGGCTGAGAGCAGTTTAAGCGCCATTGGATGTCTCTGATATTTGCCTCTGTGTAAGATGAGAAAAAAAAGTCTGTTGAAAAGCTATATTTCAAGCCAGAAAACTGTAATTAGCTTTCCAAGTTGTTTATTTAACAATATCTTAGCCTAGCAAGCGGCTGTCAGATGTCATCTAAGAAAAAAAATGTGAGCTGCTAATAGATTCAAGAGAAATTAGTTTACAAATAACCCGTGTAAGTACGCCCATGTCTTGCTTATTTCTCATAGGGTTGTAAGATAGTCACATCATGATGCACATCATCATAAACGCGATCATGATACCTTTCATGGTAAGTAGACTCGCCTCTCTGCCCTCTCTTTTAGAGAGGGCAGAGAAGCGAGTCTCACTCTTAAAAAACCCTGCCCCTCCCCTCCCCCCCTCCCCCCCTCCCCCCCCATGCATCTTAAAGAGTGCCCCCCAGAGTGCCCCTCTCTCCCCCTCCTAGAAAAAAAGAGCCGCATTTTTAAATTATTTTTTAGCAAGCTTTTTCAGCTTGCTTTTTTTTTGCTTTTTTTAAATTTATTTTATCCATCAAAATCTCAAGTGACTTATTTTGAAAGCCAACCTAGTAGTCACGTGACCCCCTTAAGTAGGTCACTTCCCGTCACGTGACCTATTTGAATTTCCCGCCAACATGGTGGTCACGTGACCCTCTTAAGTAGGTCACTTCCGGTCACGTGACCTATTTGAATTTCCCGCCCAAAGGTCACGTGACCGGAAGTAGGTCACTTCCGGTCACGTGACCTATTTGAATTTCCCGCCAAAAGGGAGGCCTCTCATTGGCTGCTTTTGAATTTCCCGCCAAAAGGGAGGCCTCTGATTGGCTGCAGGTCGATTGAGTAATAAACAGTACTTAACTATAGTCCCGTTCCGATACATACTATACTACTCTGGTAACTTGGCCAGTAAGGCCGAGTACCCTTCAATGGACTTCCCTGGTCCGGAGGTACAAACTGAGAAGGATCCGTACAAGAATCTCCCTACGGGCATCTCTGTGATGGATGCCATCCGCCAACCGGACTCACGAGACGTGGAGATGGCGGATTCGGATCACTTTGTGCTGCCTGGGAAAAAGGACTTGGTGGTGACGACCACCAACCTCACTCCTCGGGCAGAAGACAAGGTGAAACCAAGGGCTGACAGTTCTACAAAGTCAGTGGGGCGTAAAACCCCTGCTACTAGTGCGGATTCGATATCCATGAAAGCTGAGCCTGTGGTGGACCCGGTTCCAGTGACCACTTCGAACCCAGTCACCACCACACCAACGACAACTGCTGGAGGAGGGAAGGCAGCAACTGTTGCAGCCACCCTACTCACCACTACTACTACTACTGCTACTGTGCCCTATAAGCCCAGAGTTCGTGAGGAACCAGCAGTGGATCCAAACCAGTGGTATGATCTGATGATCAGTGGTGAAAACATTCGGCCCCAGATACAGATTCCGAAGGACTACTTCGAGCCTCCAAAGGCTCCGGATGCGGTGGTGCATAAAGAACTATACGAACGATGGTTGCAGGAACACCTGGCTGGCATGCAACGACATGCAGCCGGTGTGGCGAGAGCATCAACCGACTATGCCATCACCATGCAGGGCAAGGAGGTCGAGAGGCTGAGGAAGATCTTCGAGCAGCAACGTATTGACGAACAATCGGAGCCAGATAAGGTGATCGAACTCACCAAGCAGCTGGCACAATCGAAGAAAGAACTCTCAACAGCTCGTTGTCTGCAGAAAGCTGCAGAAGATACTCTTGACGATCAGGCCAAAACTCTGAAGGCCCTGAACGTTAAGTTCATTCGGGTATTCGGTATAGGACTCACCCAATGGAGTGGGTCACTCGAAGAACTCCAGAGCGTATTGAAGGACTTATAAGCTAACTTGGGTGTTCGGCTGTTCGATTGTGTGATTGATGACTTGTGCATATGATGCTTCGATGATACTGTAATAATTGTGTTGTTACTATAAAACATCCATGATTAAGGTCATGATTCGAAGGTAAACATAAGCCGGGTGGAAAATGTATAATTGTCAAGAAATGTCTTCGTTGTCTAAAAAAAAACAAAAAAAAACAACAAAGGGTGTTCATACTTTAGGTAGTATAACTGATACTACATACTATGATTCGAACCAAAACTGTACATAATGTTCGATACCTACCTTTATCTCCAAAAATTTTCTTTTTGGACATAACAACTGGTATTCGGATTTCGAAAGTATATCTATTGTTAAAGATATAAAGGTATATCGGTTGCCTCACATGGAGGCTAATATTACTACATTCCTTGGTTAGAAGAGTTAATGTCACAACTATGTTGGTTCCAAGTATTTTTACATAATTCCAATAGTTCACGTAATTACCTCTCCTGGGACGGTTCGCCCACTTAAATATTTTCGAGCCATTACTTCTGTGTCATTCCGTCCTAAAAAGTCACATATTGTGCAATCTCAACTTACCTTAAAATGATTAATGTAGTAACCATTATTATATCTCAACGAAAACCATACAAAACTGTGATCACTATAGTTAGAAGTAGTATAGAACATATATTCGTATATATTCATATCTTTATTAAAGATGGATACTCACGTATCTATCCTGTCGTTATAGTGTTGGATCTATAAGATCCCTGTTTTGTACATAGAGATGTAAGTGTTGTTTGTGTAACAGGTAAAATCTAAAATCTATATTTGTACTTTCTACATGTAAGTGTAAAAACGTATATCGTACCTTCAAATGTACCCCGGTATTGTCATCATGTACACTGATATTATTCTCCCATATTCGAGTATATTATATTATATCAGATGTATTTCGACCCTAGTTATAATCTGGTGGGGGTGATGTAGGGGCACGAATAATACGTGTACATATAAGGTCCGTGGAGTCAGAGCGGTAAGTGCCTCCAACGGACACTAGGTGGCAACACCTGAGCCATGTCCTTTCGGTTATCCGGTAGCGGAGCCAGGCAGGGCACTCCAGACGGCGCTACGGAGGAGTGCCACGTCGACACTGCTTGGTCCGCGCTCAGGGTATATAAGAGGCCGAGGTTGGCTACCTCACCAGTTAGTCCTAGGACGAGCTCTGACCCGCACCTTTCGTACCTTCGCTTTGACAGGGGCACCTACACCCCTCCCACGTTATGGACTCTGCACCAGCCATGCTGGCACAGAGCTTAACTGTCCGGTATCGCTAATGCTTCGAACTATCGATAGAATCCTGTGTGTCTTCGAATGGTTGAAAGTGAACCAAGTGAGAAACCTTCGTGTACTTTTGAGGCTGTGATCGAATAAAGACCTGTTGCATTCAAACCGAATTTGGAACCTGTGTTCGTGTTGTACGCATATGAAACCCCTACACATGCATAGCAGACATAATGAGAACTCTTTGGTCACGGGCATTTGCAACAAAGAACGTGGGTGGCAGTTCAATAGCATCATGTGTAAGTTTGTGGCTACTCATTCCCAAACTCATCAGCAGTTGGAAACTTCTAATTCGAATTGTTCATAGTTGGAAACTACCACGCTCATAGGCATGTTTCCAAATGACTGAATGAATATATTACACTGAGATATCATATTTATATATGATATTTTGAGAACTGCACACTATCTGTATACATGAACTAACCAACAGAATCTGATTTTGGTATGTAAGTAACTAAGTAGTAGGGTAGGCCTTATATAAACAAAGCTTCCTTTACATTAACCGTTATACTCACTGATACTGTCCCTTCATGCCATACTGGTTCCGAACCTGTTTAATATCCTTGTATATCAAATAGATAGACCACACCTGTAACATGCATAAAGGACCTACTTCAGCTACTGTAGCCTACTGATTGGGCAAAGTCCCTGACCATGACTGGGCACTTCTGGTTGGTAGTACTTTATTGCTGGATTTGCTGTTGACCCCAGTCATCAGGCTCTTTCTGGCAATAGAGTATGCCCCATTATGATGGCAATGTTGAGATTATTTGATGACGCAGGAAAATATGTTACTAGCGTTCATGTCACTTCCGGTTAATAAAGTGACGTCACCACTTGGCGCCTTCCTTGCCACGATGGAAGCAGGAGTTAGTCCTTTTTCTTTATGTGCATGAGATCTCGATAAAATCAATAGGCAAAACCGGCTCATTTCTGACAACAACAGGTGCTCCATTCTGACAGCAACCTGTTTCATTGAATGTTGCAGGTCTAGGGTAGCAGGAGCCAGCAACTTCAAATAAGCATGTAGACGTTCAGTGACTGGGTTCTTTGAACATGCCAGGGACCTTTAATCCATTTACTGTGCCTGGTAAATACTTGAGCTTGGCAGGCGGCCAGGCAGTAAGCAGCCTGCCCTGTGGCACTGATGCGGAGAGATGAAGACACAGTTAGAGGGATTATTAGATTTGGTAACGCCGTAATGAGGTGGTGGGCTAAATACAGACTCAAGAGCTCTATATTTAGAGACTGCTCCAGAGCTGGCAATGTTTGCTAATAGTCCAAGAGCTCAGGCACTTTTGTTTTTATGAAAAAAAGGTTTGAAGATGCAGTATTATGTAGAATTTTACTACTGAATTCAAAAATCCATTTCTTACATGAATGCAACAGTGCGTTTTTCCAATTGATGTGGCCTCCCAATGTCATGGCTGGTCATTTTTTTCAAAAATGATTTCTCCACTCTTTGAACTTAAAATTTCTGTCTACTGGAGCTATCTAAGCCTATGTTCATACTGGCTACAGCCTAATTCACTCAATTCTACATCCATCTTACCAATACATTCATGAATTTCAAGATAGCACAAAAATAAAAATATAAGAGCCTGGGCTCTTGGACTACAAGATGTCTGATAAGTACATGAAGGTGATAAAGATATTTTCGGGTTAGATATAGTGTATCAGCCACGGGCATTATGTCAAAAATGGTATGCTAAAAGACCTATCAAAAAAGGACCACTGCAGGGTCAAAACAAAAGACAAACTTTCGTTTTATTAGAATATTCCTCAACACAACTTTAAACATGTCTTCTTACAAAAAGGAGTTGACACTTAAAATTTGTTATCTGGATGATGTAAATGTTGTCATACTTGTGAAACAAAACAAGAAAAAAAGTTTGAATGTGAAAAACATTATCTTAGGCTGCTTGCTGTTAATAGCCTTATCAACAGGCTGAACCAACATATTGCTCTCCATCTCCATCAACTAACAATACACCGCTAGTATTAAGATGTATTGTTTTTCCTTCCCTTATCAATGGAGGCAATTTCAGGTTAAAAAACTATATAGTTTTTGGAGCTGATAATTATGTTGTCATTGCGTTATACTTAGTTAATTCAAAGAGTTACATTTACATGAGTTATATTTTAAAAATAAGTTGTGATGTAGTAATGAGTTATAATTAATGTGTTACATTTATTCAACAAGTATTACCGGTATTCATCATATTGAAAGCAGTTGTTTGTTTAATAACGCCTTCCTCCTTATCAGCTGAAACTATTTCATGACATGACAGAAAAAGTGAAGAAACCAGCACCACTTCTAAAACACAGACAATATTTTCTGTCGCCCTCTAACCCCCCCCCCCTACTCCTACTCCTAATCTACTCCTACCTCATCTAATACTGGGACGCTTGTAGTGACCAGTCTGCCCTCTCTATGGACGGCAAACTGTTATAACCCTGATTTAATATCAGCAAAATTATTAACATTGAACTTAAGTTCAATGTCTACGGAGCACACCACTTGATGTTGGACTCCTTGGACCTGGTCCATGTTTATATTGGGCAAATCATGAGTAACCACGCTCAATTCATAATTCATAATTCATTTTATTGAACTTTTTGTTAACTAGTCTGCACCATCCTTTGCAGCGAAATATGGTTCTGGTCCTCTGTCGTAACCTGCCTGTATAATAATTCCAATACAGAGTACAGTCTCTGACCCCAATGTGAATTGTGATGCATATGACAGGTTTCTTCCTTGTGGGCCAGTTTTGTTCAATTGGAAGAACACATGTATTTGTGGAGCAATTTGAATAAACGGGATAGGTACTTTTGTACCTTCTCAAATCAAAAAAAGAAAAATGGAAAAAGGTCTTCAAGGCGATTCCATGGACTTCCTCCATTCTAGGTGGGTCCCTATACTAGCTACAGAGGCAAGACCGATTCGTCTTTATGATATTTTCAAGTACTGTATAGTTACCCGCACCAATGGAAGGGATACCTTTCTCATGGCATCTTCATGCCACACTCAGGAATGGGGGGCAGACTTCAAGTAAGTGAGAATTTAGGAATTTAGGAATCACGGCTATTTACCATTCCCAGTTTCCTAGTTAGATGTGATACATGGCCTGTGATTCTACGAACGAAGGCAAAGGTAAAGGTGTAGCCTTACCTCTGTTAGGTGTAGTCTAGTTTTGTCCATATACCAGCTCTAGCGAAAGAGAGTTAGAAAGTCAGAGTAGTCAAACTGGAAATGGCATTGCCGTGGAACAGAGTCAACCCCAGTTTACCCTGCACTCAATGGAATGTCTTAAGTATTTAACTATTTATATTGTTGTCACTCCAACCTGTGGCATCCTTACTTGGCTACTGCAGTCACTTCAGTTGACTGCCATCGGAGTCATGGCAACTTCTTTACTTCCTCTTTGAAGCTGCATTGGCTGTGGGCGTTGGCTGTACTTGTATCACCCCTCTAAAAAGGAATTCCTCCCACTTTTTCCCCCAAGCTGGTCTGGCTGCGGCCCGCACTAAAGTGATTGGCTGATAATAGAAGTCACATTCCATTCTAAAAAGATCACAGCTGTCGGGTTTTGATAGATGTGCATAAATACCCATCAATGTGTTTTCATCAGCATGACACAGACCTAGGCAAGGGTCTGTTCATGAAAAAGTAGAATATTCTACAAAAGACACTCTAATATGCAATCTTATCTCAGCAAGGACATAAGTCCGTATTATATATATATATAACTTAAATGTAAGATTATAACTTTATGAATGTAATTATAGAATCTACCCAGAGACAACCTGTACTACTACGAGATACAAATTTATCGAATATCAAGAAATTGAATAAATTTGTTTAAAACAAAAAAAAAAAAAAAAAAAAAAATGTATCATCTGCCTGTGGCACATTTTTTGAAAAGAACGAATAGGTAGGTGGTGCACGTGTGCAGTCTGTCCATGCTGCTGAGTTAAATTCTAGCCATTTGAGTATTATCATTACTGTTGATTGTTCTTTCGCTGAACTTTACATTCATAGGTCCAGATGGAATTAAAAAATTATATTTTTCAATTTTAATAAATTCTGAGACTGCCCTGTAGTTCAGCAAAGTAGTACGGGAGAACTATCAATTATAGAATCAGAGGGTTGGCTTTACCCATCTCACGGCCACATCAGTAAATTAAAAAAAAAATCTAGTTCCATTGACAGGAAAAGAGAAACCATGTAGGCTGTGGCCATTACTTTTGGTCATAGCTGTTTAAATGCTTGCACATGGAGGTTTTTAATATATAGGTCTGTAGTTAGACAAGTGACAATTGAAATTCTTGTCACCGCTATTGTGGTGTTTAATATCAGACATGGCATGAGAATGACTCAAACATTATGTAACTGTATCAAAATAAAACATCCACCTAACTAAATCTGAGAAATAAAATGTCAATGACTGTTTTCATCTGCTGGACTGTGTGATTTAAACCGTAATCATGTGTACCAAAGAAAACGAGTCCCATCCTGAACTTTGTATGCTGATCCCTCTTATCGCCAGGTCATGAAGAGTAATGTTAGCTAATGTTAGCTGTAACCTCTTACTTAATGTATTATCATTCTTGATAGAATCCAAACTGGTTCTATCTGATTATAATATGTCCTTGCTTCTCTACGATATGAGGCAAAGGTTTGTTTCAGGCTCCCTTTCCGTGCTGATATGTAGATATTCTTAGACAATCTAGACACTGTCTATGCAGATGCTGGGTAGTATTTCATGTTTAAAAAGAAACTAAATAAAAAATAGAAATCCAGCCTTCCAACTTTCTTCCCGTGTTACTTAAAACATGCATTTATTCCTTTTTTGGCCAGATTAACATTGAAGTAATCCTGCAGTGCACATTGCACAATAGTGTTGATGCAGTCTGGATCATCATGAATTGGAAATGTATCTATATGGACATAGAAACGGCTGTGCACTAGAAATGTGCCGTGTCTATACTTAGAACTAGAATTACACATTATACGATGAGTAGTAGGATAATATCACTCACCTAAAAATGTTAAAAGACATTAATTAATATAATAGCAATATAATTAAACCTCCCCGTCCTCCACCAGGTAGAATCACATGCATTCAAAGAAGGTTTGGTAAAGTGGTCATTCCTTATTGCGGTTGACCCAGAACATAGGTAACCTATTGGTACCTTTCAGCGATGGTAGGGAAAGCCTGGGGATGAGGCACACTCATTTAAAATCTCCACCTATACTGGTCTCCTTTGCCTGCAGTCTGCATGATAAGGAACCATGATCAGGTGTAGCACAGAGAACCACCGGAATGCCATCCTGAACTTTGTCTCCTGATCTGACCACCAGGCGGCCAGTTCCGTCATCCGCTCTGACTGCAAGGTCATGAATAGTAATGGATGGCATCCTCTGCTGTGGACGCTGCACAATCCAGCACTGATATGGACCTGATATGGCTGCAGCTGTCACAACAGTTGTTTTTTGACACAGATGTAATTCTAGCACTGATACCAAAGTGCTTTTGTTTTACTTCACCAGCCAGGGGCTTGACTGGAGCTCTGTCCCGTAGCCCTCTTGAAAAGCAGCGGACTGCCTTCATGTGAATACAACCATCTCTATTTTGAAATGTAGGGATATATGTATGCCATGTCCAAACTGCATGTGTCTGTATGTCATGTGAAACATCTTCTACACCTTTTTCAGACAGAACCAGCATATAATTGATTACACTTTTTTTACTGTAGATCCTACTCGCTCACTGTCATACTATATTTGCCCCTAATCTGCTAATCTAATTATAAGTGATGCCCACATCTCATATGAAATTTAAAAACCACTACTACCTGATCTTTAATACAATATTTTCCAAATCTAAAACTAGTTTCTAATGTGAGACTAATATTTCTGATAGCAGCCAGGACAGAATGATAGAGCCCATATATATACCATCATCCTAAATAGAAACTTGTCAAGAGAAATAGGTCAGAGTTGTAATCTGGGCATGATGTTCGGTGAAATGTGAGTTAAAGCCTTGGAGAAGTTTGGTGTCATCCTACAGTGGCTTCTATGTAAACGGATATGCAAAGTGTGACTTTACAGCAGATTTAACTTCTCAACTAGACATATCTGTACCAGGTAGGCTTTGGAGCATCTATCTAGGTGCCTTTTATTTTGATGAATTCTGGATATTGATGGATGAGAACTCTATAGATAGGGTTACAATGTCTGCTATTTCTATATTTAGGAATAGAATTACACATTGTGAAATGAGTTCCAGGACTCGGATAACATAAATTATGGGCTGTGTCTCATGTGATGGTGCCAATGTGATAGTCTTTGACTGGCTGCCGTCTTTGACCGATTTGATAGAAAGAGATTTATTTAGGGCAGATGAAGATATAAATGGGCTACTAACTACTAATGTAATGTGTTATAACATCCATTATTTTTTTCTATCAAGTCAATCAAATATGGCATCCTGTCAAAAATGACACCCGGTCAAAGATGGCACATGGTCAATCACATTGGCCCATCTCATGAGACACAGCCTTCAGAATATAAAGTTTTGAAACCTTTACTTCAAATCAATCCCGTTAATGCAGATAAAATCATGTTAACCTGGAAAAAGATAACCAGGTCATCAAAGTCCTTGGAGCTTGGTTTCCAACATTTTTATCATAGTAGAGATTTTAATTGCAATTTAATTGAGATTTTACTTGCAAAATGAGTGTTTAACACAAAAATACAATTAGATTTCCTCATCCTAAATCGTGTAGATTTATATGCATTCAACATAGATTTGGTAGCTCTGACAATTTGAGGCAAAATGAAAAATCTGGCATATTCGCCTACAGTATTGCCAGCATGTTACTGGTAGGGAGGTGGTTTCTTTTGGGACGCCACAGGAAAATGCTGGGCATGTCCTAGAAGAGCGGGTAATAGTGTTGTAGGAGGTGATTGACCTTCCCGCTATAGCCCCTACAAGTACCCCGTAAGCATTAACCCTTTGAGGATAGCATGATGCATCAAGGCAGATGACCTTGTCTGTTTTCCTGCTGCACCAGCACCCCCCTGGAGGAGAACTCCCTGGTGATGCATAGGTGCATAGGCCTAGGTTGTAATAGTGCAGGAATGCAGCCCTATATAACATAGCTAGTGAGGAACTCCCCTGTTGTATAACAACTGGGTGGCATAGTTTATTATAGTACTAAACTCCCCTTTAAAGGGTTAATAAGAGTTAAGTTGACCATGTGCTCAGGGGAAAGCCAGTGCTGTGGAGGGTGTAGGGAGGCACACTCTTGGGGATGACTGCCTCACTTGTTAATGGTTTTACTGCTTAGGGGCAATTCCCAGAGCTACTCTGTACAATTCTCCCCATTTAGTACGTACTGCTGTGCTATGTTTGTAGGGTATGGCAGGCAGTTCCACCATCTTGGATGTGGTGCCAATCCTACACATAAGCTGGTAAAATACATGACCCCTTTACAGATGGTATTATAGTGCTCTGATGTTTTACACATTTTGTTTTCATAATGTATCGATGAATCTACTGATCCGACCTAGATAATGGAAGCCAAGATAGGTGATGTGTACTAGAGGCTAGGGGAGGCATGTATAATCTCTCGTATAGGCAGGGTATGTTGTGTTTCATCATACGAAAGGAAACTCATGTGACTTGTCTAAAGACCTTCAGGGTAGACCCTGACCTTGGGTACAATATTCTGTCACTGCAAGTCACATTGACCAAAGTATGGAGATTCACCCAATCAGTGGGGACATGGTGAGAGGATGATGGTTGACTGATTTGATTGAATACAACCATTGTGTGGGAATAATGAGAATGGGTTTGTAAGACACTCCACAGTTCAAAAGGTTGGTTGCGGGTTTAAAGGACCAATGATAGGGACTCCAGAAAAAATTAAAAATTATTTTAAAGTCAATTTCTTTTCTTCTATTATGTACATCTTATTAAAGCAAATCTTTTGGAATGTTCTTTCTACCCATCACAGAACTTGGGCCAGACTGTCCTGGGCAATATTCAGATATATGCCAGCAAAATCCACCAAGTTCCCCCAGTACAACTTTTATATAATTGATATCCAGTTCTGGAGTCAATCTGAAAGGTGGTGGTGCCTATTTGTCTCAGGCAGGTGAGTGGAATGTAGTTATGTTAGGAGTTTGTAGTACTGGCCAGACTGGGCTATGATTGACAGACCCTCTTTACATGATCACCCAGTATACTGCAAATCACTTCAGTGGGTGTAAGTCAACAAATTGCTTTAATGACCCAATCATAATCATTTTGATGTTTTTGGCCTAGGAGCAGGTGAGAGCATCCTCTGATTGCTTCCATTCCTTAACACCATACATAGACAGAGCTGCACGCTAAACTCACCGAGTCAATGGTTATTGCATGAGTGGTGCTTGGGTCGTATTGCACGATGGCCGTAGGCCGAGTGCAATACGACCCAAGCACCACGAGTGCAATAACCATTGACAAGGTGAGTTTTAAGTGACGCTCTGTATTTATTTCAGGGTATTTTGATATAAAATAGATGACTGTATAACTTTTGTTTGTTTAGTTCTGCGATGTTTGTTTAGTTCCGCGGTGTTTGTTTACGTCCGTCGGCCGCCATTTTGGATTTCGCACAGGTCACGTGACCCTCGGCAGTGTAGCGACCCCATAGCGACCCCATGACGACCCCATAGTGACCCCTAGGAGCATGCAATATGACCACAGCGTGCAATACGACCCAGGGTTATTGCACGCCCACATCGGGAATGACACTCCCATTGCTTTAACCTTGATAGGCCGTATTCACCATGAAATAAAACAATATACTGGAGGCCTTTAGAGTGATCATACCTCAGCGACTAGAATCTCTTCAGTTGACTGCCATCGGGCACATGATAACTCCTTTATTTTCTCTTTGAGGCTGAATTGACTGTTTTACTTCTATAACTTTCCTAAAAACAATTTGACATTTTATTGTTGGTCAGTTGGGAGTTACATTTCAATTTCAAAAGCATAGCTGTCTGTTTTTGATTTGTATATAAAATTCAACATTCGCCTCTAGTGTCAGAAAAAATCCATGGGACATGCTGACAGGTTAAATTCCAGACAAAACCAGGGTCGAAGTAACTATTATCTTTGTACTACTGTGTAAATGGTTGCATCTACAAAGTCTGTGGGGTTGGTTTCCAACATCTAAAATCACAATGATGATTTCAAGAAAACAGAAAGTCATTCATTCTACATGGGATACATTTACATGTATCAACCAAATGTTTGGTGGGATCGGTTATTCCTCATTGAGGCCCAAGCAGAATAGCCTCTTGGTATTTTCCAGGGGGAGTAAGGAAACAGGACGATGAGAACTTGAGGCAAAAAAAAGGTTTGTTTCAGGTAACATGGGATGAAAATGTAGGGTCATTAGGTCGAATTTTTTTTTTTTTTTTTTTTTTTTTTTTTTTACATAAATGTACTAATCAGCCTTTCCACATAGATAGGGTCCGTCGGGTGACCTGAAACAAACCTCTCTTTTTTTGCCTCGCGTTACCTACTTGTACGTGTCTGACAATTTAGGTCTTGAACTATGCCCCCTAGTCTTAGACCCGCAGCAAAACTGTTATCATTCCAAAAATAGGATAAAGATGTCTAAAGGGATTATTCCACTGACGGAATCGGCTGTGATTTCGGTTGTTGGTTGGACGAGATCTGTCCATAAGTTTAATATGACAAGGTTTCGACCGACCGAAGTTGGTGGAACACATGCTTTAGGTGGGCCTTGTTTCGCTAGCACAAACCAAAAACACTTACTTGTCTGGGGCTGTGGTGGCACGACTGGTATTACGTTCATAACATCCAACCAACATCCAAATAATCTTAATTGACAAATGGATTCGACATTTTGATTTCAAAGCCACAGCTGTCTGTTTCAAATGTGACACTTGTCTGATCTTAGGAAACCTCTATGCTGATGTGAGACACGCTAATCAAATTAGATATTTCATTACCAATGACAATGTGTCAAGAACTAGATTTGCCATCAGCGACTCTTATGCCTTGTTCAACTACATTCAACTTAGCATTTCACTATCTCATCTTGACATAACTGTACTAATGTCTACCCCGTAAGCTGCTACTGTGTAATCTTGGCATCAGTAATAAATATAAGGGGAGTACCATTGTTATCCTTCCAACACAGCGCCTGGTTACTTATTAGAGTAGTCCAGTAGGACTTTCAACCTACATCAAGGTGTCCAAGGGATCGTACTTTGAACTGAGGTATTTTGATTCTGGATTCTGATGGATTAGCAATCCAGTTTGCGCTCTCTACTTAGAACTAGAACTTATGCGTAAACAAGTTCCATGGATCAAACAATACCATTCACCAAGATATGAGGTTTTAGAACTTTTACTTCAAATCAATCGTGTTAAAGCAGAGATAAGTATATTAATCTGGAATAAGTCTCTACAAACATGATTAGTCCTTGGGACTTGCCTTCCAAGATTTTATATTACATTAAATAATCTCAAGGGTATCAAATTAACATGCAATATGCTTATCCGCCACATTTAAATAAATTGATGGTATTAAAAAGTGTCCTCTATCAGGTAAAACTGCATGCAGAACAGGTAAAGCTACTTCTTGATGCCTTCTAGGGATAGAAGGGAAAATTTAAGAATGAGACATACTAATTTAGAATTTCCAGCCACCCTGTTTTGCTTTAGGTAAAGTTAATATTAGTTTATTTAGACTGTATAAAGTAGGGCTTTTTTACTAACTTGATACCATTCAGTTGGGGGGGGGGCGAGAGAGAGAAAATACCACAGCACTTATCTTATTGTGCTTAAGAGTAGAAATATGGTGCACATGTCCAGAAAATATTCCACACCCGGAATCAGGCTTTTGACACATTCTTTCTTGCTTTAATGTCTGGTTGATTCAAGGTTGTGAGAAGATAATAGGCTCTTCCTAAAGAAGGGGTATTTTGGTCAAATCATTTTGAGAAACTTGCCATTATGTGAAAATATCCCTGTGGTGAATGTGCATCGCCAAGAGGGAGATATTGAAGGCAGTTGTGTTATTGTGCATGCCTTGTCTGTCAGAATAACCTTAGCCTTAGCCATTTGTTTAAGGTTTAGGCAAAAAAAAAAAAAGGTGTGTTTCAGGTTACATGGTCTGAAAATCTAGGGTAGGTAGGTCAGATTCTTTTTTTTTTTAGATTTTTTTTTTTTACTTTGGCCTGAAATGTACCCAGAAATAGACTCACAAACTTTAATGCCGACTCGGCGACGACCGTCTCGACTCGTGAACTATCAAATCGACCCCTAAATAGCCCCAAAATGACCTAAAATATAGATATTTTTTCAAAATTGCATAAAAATTTCTAGGGTCGGCCCTGTTATACTAGGTAGGGTCGGGTAACCTGAAACACACCTTTTTTTTTATTTGGCCCTATCCAAAATACATAACTTTAGTTTTCCTGGTATAAAGGGAGAGTTTTTGCTTTGACACAAGTCATGAAAACGTTGCATATTATATTTGTTAGACGATTTAATGTTTCATTTGCCTGTCTGTGTAATATAGCCCATGATTATATGTACTGAGGAAAACAACCATAATCCCATCCTGAACTTTGTCTCCTGATCTGACCACCAGGTGGCCAGTCCCGTCATCCCTCTGACTGTAAGGTCATGAATAGTAATAGGTGGTGCCCAATCCTGCACTGATATGAGAGTCCTGATATGCACTGAAAAAAGTAACTTGTCTCCAGACTCGTCAAAGTGACTGTCATAAAATAAACAAGTCAAGAGTTGTCTAACATATCAGGATATATCAGGTTACCATCCCACAAATAGAATCTGAAGCTGGCAAATGTCGGGTTTTGGGCTGGCACATGCCAAGCGGGTCTTCTATCTCCAGCTAGAAGACCCGCTTCCTTGTCACTTAGACAAGTTTTTGACTCATTTATTTTATGACCGTCACTTTGAAGAGTCTGGAGACAAGTTTATTTTTTTAGTGTGGCTGCACCTTCAACACTGGTTGTGTTTGACACAGATGTAATTCTAGCACTGATACCAAAGTAGCTGTTTCACTCTACCTGCACAGATAAAATCAAAGCATCTAAGTTTGGCAAACAGTCATCTCATAAGAAAAGAAGTATTCTCAGTGCCTGCTACAAAATAAGGGAGTTAACCGTTATCTATCTAAAGACCTACCAGAGTACCATCCCACAAGACAACACTAAGTTCATCTGACTGACAATGTTAGTCCAGGTGGTAGCCCACTCCTAGTGACAATTCTAGGGTTGTCAAATTCACAATTCTGGATAACCCTTTATGAATGTGCTTTAGACCTTAAATCAGAATGATGCATAAATGTAGACCTAGCAAGTGTAATCGCCCAGCCTGCTGTCATATATCATGCCTATCTTTTGGAAATTCTAGGGCTGGTGCAGTGCAAGTCTGGAGCTGGCAAACGTCAGGTTCTGGGATGGCACATGCCAAGTGGGTCTTCTATCGGACAACTCCAGCTAGAAGACCTGCTTCCTTGTCACTTAGAAGAGTCTGCTGACGAGTTTACCTTTTCAGTGTGGGGGGCATTACGACTGGAAGTCTCCCATTCTCCAAGTCGCCCACTATCTTATAGCTATACAGATCTGCCTTCAGCTTACCAGTAGCCACCGGTCGTTGCCCCCTCTTTTTATGCAATAATTAATCAATAAAGATCATTTAAGACCGGCGGGGGTAACACTGCCCTCTCACCTCATGTGTAATTGTATAACTACAGTCTGGGGCAATTCTTACATAACTACCATCATTGTGAGATCTTAACCAATCAGTGACTGACCTATCTGATTATAAATGATCCAGGATCTTGGATCATTTCCTAAGTTTGTCGCCTATTATTATTTACAAATTCGTCCAGGCCCACACCCACCTGCCAGTGGGAGGCACTGCAGGAACCGCACTGGCTATGAACTACGTGTTTACACATGGGTTTGGCCATCTTGGCCTTATGGGTTGGTCAGGGGATCCAACGCGACAAAGACATGTGTAAACATGGTTCTATCATTGTTTAATCAATTAATTAATAACATGCATACCTACTGCACAGGAGAAACATATGGTAATATGTTCAAATGACCTTAAAACGGCCTTAATGACCATAATGATCTTAATGACGTCAGAGCATGGTGTTGGTCCTCTGACCAACACCATAAACGTTGGTCCACTGTTTTCAATGGGATATGCACAGCCAACCATGATAGAACCTGTTTCTAACATTATATCACTGCAATCACTATGTGATTGGCTGCAATAAATAAACTGAACAATAAAAGGGGCCGTTAATTTTACATTGGGAAAAGATCAGAGTTGTGAATTCGTTTTTCAGTAACCTGGTAACAGAGTGTTAGTATGGATAATGCGTGGTGAACGTTTTGTAGCTTTACAGAGTATTAGGGAGTGCTCCTTTTTTAACAAGAGGGGGGGCCGTGAGATTTCGCGCGGAGCGTGCGAAAATTTTTCCTCCCCCCCTAGAAAGGTTGAAATTTTTTACATCCCCCCAGGCCGAAAATCGCGCGCGTTCGCGCCCCTTTGTAGCATAGTAACGCGCGGGCTTTTTCCCTCAAAACAGGTTGAATGTTTTTGACCCCCCCCCCAAGAGGGGTCTAAATTTTTGTACCCCCCCCCGGTCAAGGGGTCAAAATTTTTTACCCCCCCCCCCCTGTTGTTAGAAAATGAGCACTCCCTTAGGTGATACATGACTATACAAGTTATGAGCATTCTGCATGGGCCGCAACTGACACGGGGCCGTGACCTACTTACTATTGATAGAAGAAGCGTGCGTCACTCTAGGCCCTACACTGCCAACCTGTGGTTGGTTCCCAGCACCTTTTTGCTCCCCTACTGTGCTGTGGCTATGGAGGTCAGTCCTGCAGCAAGGATGGTGCAAGGCAGAGGGGGGACTTTGCTTAAACAGGCTGTATCATTAGTTATACATTTATTCAAGTTCTGAATACTGGGAATATTCTTGATTATACCTAATAGCAAATATGTTACCTTTCAATAAATTTAAATGCATTCTCACCAGAATACAATGCTCAAAGGAGATGGGGGACTTCTACTAACCATCCAACCACCAGGACTGTGCTTGGAGATGTACATAGGTTCACGCCCTTGGCATGCTGCCACTGTATACATCGAGTAAATGTTGGCAGAGAGGGAGACAGACCTAGCACTGTGGTTGCACCGGGACAGTGTCTCCTCCTTGGAGTTATACCCAGAACTAGAAAGGCAGAGTGACGTCTCCCGTGTCTCCCCCTGGGAGCTAATCCCAAAACTAGAAGGACATGTATACTGACATCGTCTGTGTCTCCACCAGGTGGCTCTACTTGATTTGAAGATGTTTAGGTGCTTATTCCGGTCCTCATTGTACTCAGATAAACTTGCAGACATGACTGTAACCAGGTGAGAGGGGAGGGAATCAATGATTTAACATGGTGTTAAATCTTTGCCAATGAGATCTCATTAGCCAAAAAGAATTCGCGGTAGTTTTGTGAGATTCCCTTTTTAAACATTAGTTCACTTACTACAAATGGTTGATAAGTTCTGAATGCATTCTAGCACTGCAAACATAGTGACTAAACTCGCTTTTATAGATGAATAACCAAATAAAATGTTTTAGTTTTTAATTCTAGAAGAAATATTTACTTTGCTAGACAGACATAAGACGGCCTCCCTGCAGTGTGAAAATCCACCATTCACCCTTTATTACTCCCTGATGAGCTAAGTGGTTCGTTAGGGGCTAATTAAAAGTTACTTTATTAAGTTACATCGCTTGGCTATTAAATTAAGATGGGGTTAACTATATGGTGTAAACTAGATAAGTCCAAATGATAGTACTCGCTTATATGATGGAATAACTAGCTCATAAATCATTCCAAACATAAACATGAGAGAGATATAATAGGTAAGAGGTCTTTATTTCTTAGATCACAGGTGACCAGGTTTGGGAACAGTGTCAATATATCATCGATAGCATTGGACCTTTCTGATGGTATTAAATTCAATCAGAGGTATCATAAGCCACATTTCACAATACTCTACCTCAAATACCCAAATACCTTTGATTAATGAGTTCAGTCACTAGGGACTGTGATTTGGAATATCAGCCAAAATAACTGATAACAATTAGGACTGACTTATGCACTGGAGTTACACAAGCAGGAATTCACAATATCATACATTGGAGCTCAGATGGATCATGGCATCAGTACTGAACTCACAACCTTAACCTTATCAGTGTAGATATCTAGATTACTCCAAAACAACCTTAATTTTCTATGATCACATTGTCTTATAATGGTCTTGTTTCATGGTATGAACATTGGTTCACGTATATCAACATTAAACATTCAGTAACAACTCTGATCTACAGGTATCAACATTAAATATCCAGTATGAACTTTGGTCAAAAGATACCAACATATTATTAACAACAATAGGATAATCGAATTGGCAGTGATGGTTAGAGGGGTATAGCATTACCTCTCAATTGGTAAACAGTTTGGCATTATTCCGTATTTGGCATTGCAGACAAAACATGCATACAGTGGGGCTCAACTTCCCACCAATACCTTAAAGCTTATATCAGAGACATCACAAGTAACCTCACTTCCAGTGGGCCTTGACTGACTCTCAGCTGAATCACTTACTTGATTATGGTGTGTGGCATAAGGGGTTCTCTCACTGGGAGATGGGTCTGCCCTTGCACTGGTCCTGTCTTATACAGGTCCAGCTGATGCGAAGCCCCACTCCATATAGCTTGCATGGCAGGAGTAGTGTGTGTATAGGTGTATGACACACACTAAACTCTCAGTGAGTTGATATGGTCTCTGAGTGCTAGCCTCCTCCAGGCAGCAGGGGTAACTCCAAAACTAACCGATCCCTGTAACCAGCATGGAGAAGCAGTTTACACCGCTACCACACTGGTCCTGGGGTCCCCCAGCCTCTGTTCCTCTCAGTGCTGAATGGATCTCTTAATGCTGATTGTTTTGTCTTTGACTTATCCACTGACGCTCTCCTCCAGCCACCTGGCTTTTATACGGCTATTACCACACCCCTGGATTGACCTTCTTGATCTCTAACACCCCAGTGACGGGCTATCATCGTTATCTCATTTCTCTTTCTGTCACTTACAGCTTCAGGGACCAACACCGATTGATGTCTTCAGCCGTCTGACTGACTTCCAGGCTAACAGGTCCCACGGTGCCTGGAAGACCACCCGTGTGGCCCTGCCTCCTTTTCTGCTTCCTACGTAGTTTTCTGGATCCCCGGAATTGGGCCTGTCCCTACACAAAGACATTTCTTTAGTACCAACTGCCATATTATGTATCACACACCAGTGCTCTTTAATAAAACTCTCATCTTCATATTTGTTCTTATCTACTTTTTTTCAAACGATCTTCCCCACTATTGATATGTTTAATCAAATGACAAAGACCTGTACTTCACAGTACACTGACCTTCAGCTTAATATTGAAATGATAATTGGAGGCAAGGGTTAAAGAGGGGAAAACTTTCTAATTTAAAACGGCAGGTTCAACATCAATAACACTGAGTTCTGTGACACTGAATGTGCTTTGAATGTGTTTATTTCTCGTCATCATTGTATACAGAAAGATACAGTAACACCGATGATATAGATGTGCAGCCATAGGTGACTTTACTTGGCGATTTAATCAATGTTTGTACTTACTATTCTACTTTGTAAAACAATACCCTCAATATTGTATCCGGATGAAATCATTTTCCCCTTTTCTAGTAAACATACATCATCTGTCAGTGATTTTCTTTATATACTGTGGTCGTACCTAATTTTGCTAGGTATATATTTTCGCTATATTCACAGAAATGGAAAATCCGCGAAATATACTACAGTATGGAATAAATACCCGCGAATTAGTCCTTTTTGCCACCTCAGCGAAAATTTACACCCGTGAATACAAGTACTTTCACAGTATAGATATCATATCACGAAGACAGTTCACATCTAATCTCACTTTGTATTGTTCAAATAATTCCTGTT
Organism: Harmothoe impar; assembly: GCA_947462335.1. Lineage (NCBI taxonomy): Eukaryota > Metazoa > Annelida > Polychaeta > Phyllodocida > Polynoidae > Harmothoe > Harmothoe impar. Next base: position 15,258,358 of record OX381712.1, read on the forward strand.
TCATTAGCACTAACGACATCAATAATAGATACAACTAAACAATATCACATATTACTTTAAAAACCTATTATATTAAAAATCAAACTCCAAGAGGCCTCATCAACATAGAAGACAATATAAGTGTCAATATAAGAGCACTTACATACAGCAATACAATTCAGCTCTTCTCTACCTCTAATATATAGTGATTAATTGCGTCTACTAGCGCCACTTCGACTCAATTCTAAAATAACCATGAAATGGCGAAAAATTGTCGAACTTTACTGACGAAATCGACAATAATGAGAGTATCCTGAATTTCTTGTTAAGGAGTGATCACTTTTTAACAACAGAGGGGGCGGGGGTGTTAGGTCAAAAGATAATGTGGACCCCCTTGACCGGGGGGTGTAAAAGATTTGGACCCCTCCTGGGCGGGGGGTCAAAAAACGTTTAACCTGTTTTGAGCTAAAAAGCTGCGGGTTAGTATCCTTAAGCTTCAAAGTGCCCCCGTTCGAGCTGGTTTTTGACCCTAAGGGGCCGGGGGTAAAAAAATATCAGACCACTTGACGGGGGGTGTAAAAAAAGTGCATGCTACTCGGGAAAGCCACCACCCCCCTGTTGTTAAAAAATGAGCACTCCCTTAGTATAAATATCAACCTCATACATTTTGAAAAGTCAAGATGCATTTACGATCGCGATTGCAAGGATTTTGTGAAATTGTATTGCATAAGAGAGCCATTAATTCAGTGAATATTTTACTCTTAGACTATAACATGACATACATAAAGCAGTGGCAAATTTAACAGTGATGTTGGGCAGTTTGCCAGTGTTTATGTTAATATATATAAGCGCGTCAGTACACATACAACGTATAACCAGGGAGATTACAATATCACATGATGACTTATTCCCAACATTTGACCCAAATGTCATGGCACAGACCCTTTGTGTTACTTTACTGAATGGGGGTGTTGAAATGAAAATTTAGGCCATTTGTGTATCTTGAGTAAGCGCAGGTCTTGTCAAAGCGCAAGGTAAATGGCAGCCTACCAGCGAAATTAATAAACGCAGGTGCACTTATTCAAGCCACTACAATATGCAATGTATCAATTCCCATGCAACGTACAACAGAGAAAATACAATATCACATGACTCATTTTCCAACATTCAGCCCTTCCAAATGTCATGGCACAAGCCCTAAGTGTTACTCTACTTTCCCCTACATCACTTACAGCTGTACCCTGACATCCAGGGTCCCACTGTACCCTCACGTCCACGGTCCAGCTGACCCCTCACATCCAGGGTCCACCTGACCCCTCACATCCACGGTCCACCTGAACCCTCACATCCACGGTCCACCTGACCCCTCACATCCACGGTCCACCTGACCCCTCACATCCACGGTCCACCTGACCCCTCACATCCACGGTCCACCTGACCCCTCACATCCACGGTCCACCTGACCCCTCACATCCACGGTCCACCTGACCCCTCACATCCACGGTCCACCTGAACCCTCACATCCACGGTCCAGCTGACCCCTCATATCCATGATTCAGCTGAACTCTCACATCCAAGGAATTCGAGATCACAAATGAATAGTCAGTTCTATAGTCACGAAGGGTTACAGTTTGTTAATGAAAGGCTAACATTTCCAAACCTTTAATCCTCCTGATCAATAAATATATGATTCAGAAATCATGTTCTATTTTTTATACTTCACTAGAATTTACTCTTAAGTATGGCAAACTGCCTTATGGCCAAATTTCTCATTAGCCAAAGCAGCACCTGCAATGACTTCCAGACACTATGTCAATACACCAATTTCGACTCCCTGGGAGTGTATCTAAATGAAAGCTGCATATTTATGATACAGTATTGCAGCTATGGTGAATTACTTGCCAGGATTTTATTCATTGACAAATTTGAAAACTTTGAAATGAATTGTTGCCGTGATTGCTCTATGATCTTTCTTTGTGAACACAACTAAATGTCAGACATGACAGAGGATGCCCTGGGTCCATGGCGTAGGCATCCTGCCGCTTGGATGTCGCTGCTGTAATACCATGGATACCTTTTCATGATATGATTTTTTATAATACGCAAAAGGCCATCCTTGTTTGCTTTCTTTAATGAATATGTAATGGTTATTAACCCAATAAAAATCTATTAAACTTCAGAAATTCTAATTTCACTTAGGCCTGTATTTCTTACACCCGGTTTTCAGATATCCCAGTTGGAGTTTCTTCTGTATCATTTTGGTTTGCTGGTCCAGGGTTTGTTCCTGATGGCTTCCCACAACAGCTGCAGAGAATCTCTTTAAAGGCTGTACGGAATTGTCTGAAAATATGAAGAACCATGGATAAAGTGGGTGTAGAAGTGAGCCTAGGTCAGCTTCCTAGTTAATACTGTGGCCCACCATGAAATTCTCACCCTCGCAGGAATTACCAGTGCACTCAATAATGGGGGATAATGGGGAAAATATGACATGCATGCTGCTTTGGACAAAAATATTAAATATATCATAGGTCTGCCTCCGTAACCCCATGTGTGTCTGTCTCTTCAATCACTGCCTTTATACACACTAAACTATGCCTGTTCGCTTTAAGCTGGGACTCCACTACCTAATTTAGATCGGACCTATTCTCACAAATCGGACCCAAACAGATGTAGATATAAACACACCCTAAAGCATCTATAGGTTTATTTATAATGACATATGTATGGGACTTGTGAGAATAGGATCGATCTGACTGCAAAGTCGGGTAGTGGAGTCCCAGCCATAAGGTGAGGCTCCACTAACCGATTTTGTCCTCAAATCGGGGCTATTCTCACGAATTTAACTCAGATATATACCATAACAGTTATATACGTTAGATAGAGAGGTTCTTTAGACCCTGCCATAGGTGAATGGTGACCTCTCTAGATCTGTCTTTACCTTATACAATTGTATACATAACGCATCTGATGTAAATATAAACAAACCCTGACACTTTATATCTGATCTGATCATTTCACTAATATGTAGGATAGCTAGGGCCTAGTAGGGGTACAAGGGTATGATCAGATCGTGAGAATTGCCCAAAAAATCGGCTAGTGGAGTCCAGCCATAATCCTCCATGCAGATAGCGGGGGCGGGGTGTGGAGTGTCTGGAGATGGGGGGATTACGGGGATTAAATCAGGCTCAGGAATTTACAGGGGTCACAATTCGAGCATGGAATCTCTTTAATGCCCAACAAGTTATGAATTCTTCAGCCCCTAACAGGGTCCTTCCTTTTTGGTTTTTGGTAAAAGTATTGAGCCAATTTATATGGAGTTAATGAGGTTCTAGGTAACAGTATTTATATGGAATTAATGAGTTAATCATTGTAGAAAAGTATATATAATTGCAGGGAAGAGAATTCACAGTCAGAGATTTACAGGAGTCAGAATTCGAGCTTTGACAATTTCTGACAACAAACTGTCTGTAATTATTCCTTGCCCCTGCAGCAAGGTCCTTCTCTCCTGATTCAAGCAAAAGTATTGAGTAAATTTACATAGAATTATGAGTTAGCTATCACAGAAAAGTGTATGTAAATATATATGAATGAAAGATACCTTGAAATGATAGTGTACACTACCACGTTGGTCCAGCTGTTGATACCTCTCACCATAGCAATGGTACCAGCCACTTTCTTTATGTAAAATGTGCCTGTATCCCCGATAATGAAATAAACCTTTAGAGCATCCGTGATCCTGCCTGGAGTCACTGTGATGATGTAAATAACAACTAGTGTTATCATCATGTAGGTCAGCTGAAACAGAAGTAGAAGAACATGTGAATGTTAGTTAACAGAGTAGGCATCGGATCCAAAATATTGATGTTGGTTCAACTTGTAAAGACACTACCGACACGGCATAGGGTGTCATACTACTACGAGAATAGGATCCTTCTCAGCATTATGGTCCAGTGCTTGCTGGACCTGTTCACATCTGAATGTAGTAGCTGGGGCATAACACCATCCGACCCGACATGGTGCAGTGCTTACTTTAGGTGAAAATCTTTTCAACTTACTTTGAGACGAGCCTTTTCAGCCTGCGTTTGCCGGCTGTAAATGTCATCATGATACGATATGTAATACAGATAGGCATATGTAGACATATGTATTTAAGCAATAATGAATATTATCAGGCACGAAAGAGGTGATTCATAGGATATTGGCATGAGGGGCGTAGCGCCCAGTGCCAATATCCATACGATACACCTCCAGAGGGGCTGATAACCATTCAATAACTGATTTATTATACGATTATTCGATTCAAATGTAAAAAAATACCTTAAATACATCCTAGTTTGGCCATTTTGAATGATACATGAATCGAAATGTACCGACTCACTAGGCACCATGTTGACAGAGGGAGCAGTCATTATTTTGAATGCACTACATTACTTTGCCGTCCAACACATATGAAGAGAAGCCTTGCAGCCCTGCACTCTAAAAGCAGTGTGTTACGCTTACACACTTTTCAACACACTTTTCTGAGGCCACTTTTAACACTTTTAGCAAGTTCGAATCCCTTGACAAATATTGTTTTTTCACATATATATATATAAATATATATATATATATATAAATTAATCCGAGTTCAGGTTTGGATTGTATGTTTACATACTATGTCTAATATACCTTAATAAAAATCTATAAAAAAAAATATATATATATTAAGTATGATTACTTTCTATATGGGTTAAGAGTTAAATTAGTATAGATTTATTTAATTTCTTGTTAGGGCTATTCATGTTCATACTGTGCATATATTGTGTGTATCACTTTTAAAGACTTCTTATATCTAGGAAAAGTGTTTATTGAAGCGCTCACAATAAAAGTGGGAATAGAAGATTATATCAAAACTGAGTTTGTATTGACAGTGAACAAGTCATAGTCAACCACTGTGAACACATCCTAGCTTTTGACCCTTGCGAAACTGACACACCTGATAACCAACTGGTGACTGTAGCGCAATGTGCCATGACCGTACCACCTTCAGATAGCGTGGGATGGCTGCTCTCACAACCTTTTCTCAGTGTCTCTAGTGGTCCATTGCAGCCTTTTCCCCTCCCAGCTAGGACCACCTTCGTCAACACTGATATCTGCTATCTCTTTACCAGTCGCAAGTGTATTATGCTTCTACGGGTTGAAGCGGATCAGTGCAAGTCTCATGGGAGACCAGCACACTGAAGGTTCACCGCAGTCTGTCTACCGACACTTACAGACGCGACTCCTGTCAGGACAACTTGTTTCACTTGGGAAGATTTGGTGCCAGGTCTTCTCTGGGGATTGAACCCAGGACCTCTCACACACTTGTCCAGCGACTTGCTCACTAGGCCACCAAATCTCCTTGTACAATCATGGTGTATTCCCCCTCAAATACGTACCAGAACACACAACAGTGAGGAGACACAAAGTATTCCCAAAGATTACCAGTAACCAGTTACCAGTAAGCTATATACTGCCTTAGATCCCCAATGGAAGATGTAGAACGTGCTTTTGAATGGGTCAACCTGTATGCTTATGATATCACGTGATTTTGCTGTTTTGCTTCTTGTCCCCCATGTCTCTCTTTCCTGGCTGACAGAGAATCTATATATCTTTGATGTGTTGACTCTGCTGAATTAATCTATGCATATAATTTTATATATTTTGTTTATTTCATAAATATACAAACAACACAGCTAGTTTCCCAATTTAGCTTTCAATTATCAATTTATTTAGATAACTAAGAATACAGGGTGTTATATATGCATATTTCTAGAATGAATCTACATAGCTCGTATCAGAGGGCACCTAATATAGCACCAATGAGAAAATAGCACCATGTGAAATAATTAGGTCAATCATATTTATATATATCATATTTCTGGAAAAGTACATATCTAGTGTTATAGGGTCCTTATCGCCGACCTGAAGGTCAGCACACAACTAATGACACAGGTTATACATTAAATTCTACAATCTTAATTCAAATGAAATGATTCTTAGATAGATGCTCAGTATAGACTTACCCTCCCTGATACCCTAGTACTTTTGTACAATATATGGAGCATTGGCGCTTGAGTATTTATTTGCATATTCCGCGGCACATTTCGCACATTTCTATGGAAGATAGTTTTCTTTGGAATATTATATTCATTTTTAGTGAAACTACTGCTTATGAAAACAGTGTATCCCTAGTAGCGAGCCTGCACGGGGCCAATTGGGTTTTAGCTCGGATTGGCTGTCTGAAGTTGGGCAAAACTCAGCTGGGTTTCATGTTGGGCAAATGGCTGGGCTGAAGTGTGGCCCTGACCAGGCTGCCCGCTTTGGGCTCAGATCAGTTTCAAAGTGGGTTGCCTGACTTGGGCTCTGATCGGTTTCAAAGCGGGTTGCCCGTTTGGGTTTTATGTTGGGCTGATGGCTGGGCTGAAGTGTGGCCCCAATCGGGCTTCCTGTTTTGGGCTCAGATCAGTTACAGAGCGGGCTGTCTGATGTGGACTGAGGTTGGGTTTGGACAGGGCAAACTGGTCTAGTGGTTCTGATTAGTTACACCAGATGTCACTACTATACAATATCTAGAGTTTTCAAAGAAAGACCAATGAAATTGATTTCATACAATAATACAAGAAAAGGCTAAAGTGCTGTAGAATAGGAAACAATAAACAGATGTTCTCACAATTTGGAAATATATTTGTTTAAATGATGAAAAGAAGGTTACCCTAGCAGCTATCTAGTGTAGACACTATTTATGTGGCATCACAATTTGCTTAACACGGTCTCATATGCTCCATGTGGGTATGGACTATGGATTAGAAGGCCAATGTACACCCTAGACACTTGTCTATGCTGCATGTGGCTCAAACCTGATGATAATAGGCCTGATTGATACTTCAATTATTGGGTAGGAAGAGTATGGTTATGTCTTGGGTTGATTAGCAGGACCTAGGATGTCTGGTTCAACAAATACAAGAAATAGTTGGGAATTTTTTTCGTTTCAGCGGGCTCAACTGAGCACCATTTATTACAAAGTATCACAGAGCAAGTCATGTGATGTTTTCATTTGTACTGAAGCAAAAATATGCGGATTTCAATATGATATGACGTAAGATGTAACAAGTTTAGTACAGGTAAAGATAATCCCTTGTACTTTGACTAAGTGACTATTCACAGTAGCTGGTTCATGGATTTGGCATATAAATTAAACTGTGAGTGTCCATAGTGCTATTAGAGTCTTTGCACGTCTGACATCATGTCAGTAGAGTCAATGCCTGTGAACTAAAGTCCTAGTTTCTTTAGGACGAGATAGAAGAGTGCCGGAAAAGGCGTCTTCATATGGTGATTACTATACACCGTTGACTGTATATTACAGTATTTGTCTGGATATTGACCTTATAGCAAATAAGGAAGGCTTTTCCTTTTCATCTATGATTCATAATTCAAAAGTGACATGTATTATAAAAAACAAACAATCAAAAAACATATATAAGAAGGAATACAATAGTAATAATATACGGTTGTGGTGGTTTTTGTGGTCAGTGGTTATGGTTTCTAATGTCACTTTTCACAACACATTGCACATGTGTTGTGCCCCAGTCTAGCTGCGAATACAAGGGATCTTTGGAGATTGGGCACACCAGCAGGGCGAGTATCTCAGAGACTTACAGAAAGATGATGTTTTATGGTTAATGGTATATTGCAATGAAATGAAAAGTGATAATGTGATTTAACGAGTGTGTTCACTGTTTGGTGACACACGCTAGGCCACAGGCTCCTCGTCCTCAGAGTCAGGTTGCTGTTCACCATCGTCTGAGTCATCGGATTCTGAGTCTTCCTGGTTACTTGCGCACCTATTTTTGAAGATGTCAGCAGTGTCGGCTAGTTGGACTCTGGGTTTTAGACGGCTCCATAGCTTAACTCCCCTATACAGGGGACTCTTTTTAAACTTTTCTAGCCTTGGTCGCCTGAGTGGAAACTTGACTTTATGGTCAGACCTAGTGCGTGGATTGGCTATGGGTCTCAGATTTAACCGTTTTGACCTTTTATACATAATTAGTAGGAGCTGTTCTTTGCGCCTGTCAACTAGTAGCTTGACACCACTTTCCTCATGTAGCTGGGCAGTGGCTATTCTGTCATAGCTGCCCTTGCAGATCTTTAGGCCTCTATTCTGCAACCGCTGCAGCTTTGCCACCAGTGCCACCTGGGTGCCCTCCGTGACAAAGCTACAGTAGTCGAAGTAGGGCACAATAGTCTGTTTATATATTTGCAGCGCTGTGTGTTTGTCAACCAGGAATCTTATTCTCCCCAGGTTGATGAGCCTATAGCTGACAGTTCTGATTGTGCTGTTTACCTGTTTGGTCATGGTTAGCTTACTATCCATTTCCACGCCGAGGTATTGGTAGCTATCAGGGTTTTCAAGAACAGTTCCCTTGACTTTTATTTGACACTTGCTTAACTTGTTTAACTGAGACTTGCAGCCATGCCACACTACTTTTGTCTTTTTAGCATTGATGGTTAGGCCATTTACCATACACCATTCCACAATGTTGTCTACATCACTCTGGAGCCGCCTGTGAACCTCTTCAGTGTTCCTGCAACTGGCTACTAGGGCTATATCATCAGCGTAAAGCTGTACTCTGCAGCTGTTTATGCAAGTGCTGATGTCGTTTATGAACATGATAAATAACAGGGGTCCCAGTATGGACCCCTGTGGGACCCCGAATTTGACCGTTTTCGATTCAGACTTGCAATTATTCAGCAGAGTAGACTGGCTCCTGCCACTCAGGTAGGACCCTAGCCATGTTGCAAAGCCACTACCCATGCCATAGCTGTTTATTTTCTTAACTAACAGGGCCTGCTGTATGGAGTCGAAGGCCTTGCTAAAGTCCACATAGCAGACCCCCATTGCTTGCCCTTCATCCCTGGATGTGTAAAGGTCCGTTGCTAGGTCAAACACAGCTTCAGCGGTGCCCAGCCCTTTGCGGAACCCATACTGTTTTTCTGAGAGTAGGTTATTGTCATTAAGTGCCTTGGTTACATAGCCATGGACAAGCTTCTCCATTAGCTTGCCCGGTAGAGGGAGTAAACTCACTGGCCTCCAGTTGCTGACCTGGGACAATTGCCCTGATTTTGGAATAGGGATAACCAGTGCTTGGGACCACTCATCTGGGAAGCAGCCACTGTCAATACTACTATTGAATAGATTCCTGAGTTGAGGAATTAGGACACTGAATGCATCCTTACAGACTCTGGCCGATATGAAGTTTAGCCCAGAGGATTTGTCTTGGTTAATATTTTTGACTACATTTATAATTTCATCATAGGAGAAAATTGGTTTACCCAGTGGCCACTCTTCTGTCCCATTGCGCATAGTTTCATCCCTTATTTCACCAAGCAGCACCTGGAGGTCCAGTGTTTCATTAGCCGGCCTGTTATATGAAGCTTCATTTTCAGTGAACAGTTTTTCCCCGATGGTTGAAAAGTATGAATTACAGTATTCAGCCGCGTCTTTACCTATATACCTTGTACCTGTATCATCCACAAAAGAGGCCGAGGTTGACTTGTCTTTGGGTTTTAGGAACTCATTAATTATACGCCAGAAGGTTTTGCCATCGCCTTTGCTTTCATGGAGTGCCCCTTTAACTTGGGACCCCTTTGCTTTTTTGCAATTTTTAGCTACCTTTTTTCTGTGACCTTTGACATTTTCAAGCCCCGGGGTTGTTCTGTGGTATAGGTACTCTCTTACTGCCCTGTCCCTATCAAGCATGGTCTCCCGTATCTCATTAGTCATCCAGCCATTGGCATGGTCCTTACAGGTGATGTCCTTAATAGGGCAGCACATGTCCAGGTATGACAGGATTGAGTTTTTAATTATTCCCCATTTGATGACAGGGTCCGGTGAGTTATAGAACTCAGACCAGTCCCAATAGGCTAAGCTGTCCTGTAGGTCAGCTTTTTCATAGCCCCTTGAAACTTAGTTCTTGTGTAACTGTGTCAGCTTTCTTCCGGCAAGCAAACACCGGGAAATGGTCACTGACTAGCTCGATCATAATCCCACTGTTAGACACACAGTGGCAGTTGGTGTAAATTAAGTCTATGCAGCTACCGGTATCTTCTTTGGGTCTGGTTATGCCTAGAACTTTTGGTTGTAGGCCCTTTAGACCCATCAGGGTCTCCAGGGCAATAGTTTCATTATTATTAGGAGTCAACAGGTTGATGTTCAGGTCACCTAGCAGCCATATTTCATAGTTACCATGCTCTTTGTATATATATTTTAGCAGTACGTCCAACTCAAGCAGGAAGTCTGCTACTTTGCATTTTGGCGGCCTGTAAATGTTCATGATTATTTTATATCTCACTTGTGGCTTTTCAATTTTAATGCATAGCGACTCTAGATTATCCGTCATGACAGAGCAAGCCTCGATTCTATCTGAAAACAAGGCAATGTCATTTCTGAGATAAGTCAGTAGGCCACCTGCTCTGCTATCTCTATCTAGCCTATGATACTGTCTACCTGCCCAGAAGATGTTGGCAGCAGTGTGCGTATCATCTAACCAAGTTTCGGTGAGACAGCATATGTCTAGTGACTCAAGTGTAGATTTGACAACTAGTCTTGTCTCTTCATTGAAACTCCTACAATTGACATGACCAATCTTAAAACCCTTCGCAGCTTTCAGCTGAAATCTATCTATGACAGTATATGAGGGGGGGGGGTAGACTTTGGCGTGTATTTAACGCAGATAACCATAACCACTACCACTATCACTTTTATCCAACCACACACTGTTAATAAGCAAAGTAGATGTGACCTAGAGCAAGCCGAGATAACTATACTGTTTCCCGACAAGGGGCAGTCGGACTGTCCTTGTATGTGCGCCTCATTAAGGCACCATACTGGGACCGTCAGTCGTTCATCGCTTATAGTTAAGTGATGCTGGCTGCCATTTTGACCAAATATAACCACATTAAAAGCATATACAAACCTACGTAATTTGAGTAGCTGCATTCTGTATTATTTGCACAATCAGAGTACTAGCTACCGGTAATTCCTAAATCTAAGTGTTGTGGGGCAGCTAACATTAGTTAGCTGTCCCAGATCAAGAGCATTTTGTCCCTGTTTACTAACAATAATAATAACCATAATGACAATAGTAATAGTCATGATAATAATAATAATAATAATAATAATAATAATAATAATAGCAACAATAATGATTATAATCGCCTACTTCAGTCACTAGAAGACTGTCTAGAATGAATTATCCCATCACCAATGCTATTACCTAAACTGCTACTTAAATCAATTTATTTGGCAATACCATTACCTAAACTGTTACTTAATTCAATCTAATAGTTATATTGATCAAGTCAGCTTATGCTATAAACACAACAGTTATGTGGAACAGTGCTACATGACATACTTATTTCAGTCTGGTGTTTGAACACAGTGAATTTATGACATTAATTCAGCGATTGATAGCTGATGACTGATGGGTGATGACTGATGACTGATACTGAGGGCGATTGCAGTTCAAAACACCTTCATATCAGTCTAAATGATTTTCAGGGTAGATCACATTGACTTTATGTGGAATTAGATGGCGATTGCATTTCAAAACACACATCCTTCCACAGTCGTCAATCTATGACCCATGATTTGCACTCAACATTATTATACGCTTTATAACAGCCGGAAGATTTGGGTGACTCTTCTACGTTTGGCTTCCTGTACTTCCTCTGCCACTTTGGCTTCAATCATGCGTAGCTTCTCATCAGCACGACCCGGGTTGCCAACCAATGAGTTCCACATTACATTGGCGAGTTGTTTCATGTGATTGTCAGACGGGTGTAGGCCGTCGGATAATTTGCCATATTGATGTAGCCATCTCGACTTCTTTGACTGCCAGTTGTGGATTGTCTGGTCCACTTTCGGTGTCAGCCAGTGACCAGTGTGATTTAAGGTGTGGGTGTACTTATTGAATAGTAGAATTGCCTCATCAATGATTGTCTGAGTGGGGTCGGGGTAGGCCAGCCCATTGAACTTGCCTATGGACATCCCATACAGTGGTACTATTATAATGTTGACATCTGGGTTAATCATGCTAGCTCTCCATATGATCAGTTGACAGGTGCTGATCAGGTTACTGGCTATTTGAATGGGATTCGTACTTGCTACTCGTACTTTGTGTGGCTTGGTGTGGCGGATTAATACTGTCATGTCATTTATACCTGCCATCAGGTAGGCATACTTTAAGCTGGGGGTATGCCTAATAATTTGTATGAGTGCCTCACCGGCCTGGGCCAGATTGGCACCACCTGTACCTTTAACTGTATGTAGGTTGATGGGAGTATTTGTTTCAGCACTGACCTTGATTTGTAGATACTGTAGTAACCCGGGGTCTTGGACCCATTTCCCTTTAATGTTGTGTTTACGTCCATTAAGCCTACTGTCCCCTATTATCGCCACCTTCACCGCTGGTGGTGAGTCGGCCATGGCCATCGTTCTTATATAAACACAGTTCTCCTCGCCTGGTAAATGGTGTAGGCTTTAAGCAGTATCCACCTGCTCAGGTAGTATTCCTACGTTGGCGATTCCCTCGTTTAACTCTCCCTGCGCTGTGTTTATCGGTGCTTCAGCGCCTTCAGCTTGTTCAACTCGCGCATTTTGCGCTAGTTCCCCGTTTACTCGCTCATTTGCCGGCGGCGCTGGTGGTTGCGCCAGCAGTCTGTCGCGTTCGACTATGCGCCTATGTCTGACTCGTTCCAGTATTTTCCCAAATACATTTTTGCCAACTATTATCCCATTGTCGTAGTTTTGGTGGTCAAAAGCACTTCCCCCGGCCCAGTGCAAATCCTTGGTTCCTTCCACTAGGGGGGAAGGGTGTGTCTCACATAATTGGGTTGACAGATTGGCCGATGTCTCGTATTTTACATCATTTAGGTCTTCCAAGACCTGTTCCCGGATTTCATTGATCCATTTCTGGGTCACCACCACCTCGTCCCCATACAGTTTAGCTAGGCCCGGTTCTTTGGCCTTCATAATTAACTCGGCTCTCTCATCATCCTTTTTGTGTAGTGCTTTGATGTGCTGGAAACCTTGCTCCACTGATATGTAGGTCCTCTCTGTATTGTCGGTGACTATTTGGTCAACATAGGTATATTTAAATTCAACTGGGTGGAAATTTGATAGGAAAGCTGTTGCTCCCTGGAATATGTAACCTGAGGCACATAGTCGAACGCCGCCGCGTCTTTTCTTGTTGTTAGGTCGCCCTCCCCCGCGCCCCCCTCCCCCGTGACCGGCGCCGCGATCACCCCTCCCCCTCCCCCGGCCTCTTTGTCCGTCCGCCCCGGGTCCTGCACCGCGTCCCCTGCGGGTAGACTTGCCACGCGCCTCCTTGTTTATATCAATATTATCATGGAGTGCTTCATCGTCTCCTGGCACAAATTCTGCGGGAATGTCCTTTACACTATGTAAAGTATACTCGGTGTCCCCTATTTTAATGCTATTTGGCAGGGTTGTGACAGGCTTGTTTAGGGCTTTGCATTTAAGCACTACCCTTCTGAGGGTGCGCCTGGCAGCCCTCAGTTCCTCGGGTTCGTCTGGGTTTATATAAACATTCCACCCGTCATTTGAGTCCTTCAGCCAATGCTTTCTAGACAATATGAGATTTCTGATGTGCTCATTTGAAAAGCATATTCTAATAGCAGGTTTAGTGGGCCTATTTGCCTGCTGCTCACCCCCTTTCATCTTGTCCCCTTCTTTGGCCTCGGTGGCCTTGACCTTGCTGGCGTCATTTGGGTCCTCAATTCTGGACACCGCTATAACGTCTGTGTTTGCTAGGATAATATTTAAATCCCTACAAATCAGTTTGGGGTACAATGCTAGTTCCTCATGCCTCTTGTATTTAATACCTGTCACTATAATATTCCTATCGGGTGCTGGCTGGTTCCATACTGTGTACTCATTATATTGGATATCACCTTCTTTCAGCTTTTTGGCGTAGGTATCCTTTCCCTCATCCCCTTTTAATAATTCCTCTATTTCTCTCTTCCTATCACTGGTTCTCCTATCTTCTCTCTCTTCAGCCTCTAGCTTCTCTGCTGCTCTGGCTGACTCCCATTTCTGACTAGCCTCTTGGATCAGTCTCTTATACTCTTCCCTGCTTTCCTGTATTTCTAGGTGGAGGGCTGTTTGGTTATTCTCTACCTTGGCCTCAATGGTGGTCATTCTATCATTAGATTTTTTTACATGCTCGCAGACCTTGTTTTGCAATTTGCCCATTTTCTTGTTGCCCTCTGTAATTTTCTTATCTATATCGTTGAACATTTGCCTAGTAGGCAGTTCTTTCTTCAACTTATTGAATTGATTGCTTAGCAACTTTGATAACTTCTTAGTAAGAGGGGATTCCTCATCAAACGAGCTGTCTCTCTCGGCCCCCGTTGGGGTTCCTCCCTCACTATTGGTATCAGACATAATGGATGTGGCTGAAGTGTATGAGTTGTCTAAGTTATCCTGAGGGGAATCTGTGATATGTTCCACTCTACTCCTTGTTACCCTAGTGACTATATCTTTCTCACCGGGCATTTTATGCAGATTGATAGCTCAACAAATGGGACTGGTTGTAAGTCTACCGCTCACCTGCGTGACCCTGTTTACCTGTGTTACACAATGGCCGGTCAGCGTTGGGCTGTTTTCAAGTAAGATCTCTACTTACTCACGTAAATACTCGTTTGTTTTCCTCCTAATTTTTGAGTGATCCATCCCATGACCTTTATGTCACTGACTATCCTGTTTCTAGTCCTCGATCATGCTCTTGATCATCGTAAATCCCTGAAATTACCGGAGCCTATTTGATTCACCTGGTGCCCATTCTGATGACGTCACAGTATGATTGAATAGATTATAAAAACCCATAATTACCGTCCAAAAATTGATCTGAGCCTGCTTTCAACCCATCCAAAAACCGATCTGAACCCGCTTTCAGCCCGTCTAAAAACTGATCTGAACCCAAAGTGGGCAGCCCGTCCAAAACCCGATCTGCGCCCAACATGGGCAGCCTGCACGGGGCCAGACCAAAGCCCAGTGCCCTAAACTGACGGGAGCCCGTTGGTTAGCCCACTCCGGGCCACACTTGCAAACACAGTCTGGCCCCACTCTCTTAGATTATATACTGGGGTGTATTGGCCAATATTGCACTAGAGTAACATTTTATGACTAGTATAAAGTTTTGACCATATATATAGGGGGTGTGCATATATACTGTATGAAGGTGTTATGTATGAAGACAATATTTTAATCGAATAGGATTGTACGGGTGTATGGGATTTTGCCTACTTTTGTATTTCTGATTCTGATTCAGGAAAGTGATAGATCTACACAAAGTATCTTAATAGGGTCTGATCGATTTCAATGGTATCAAACTGTTACATGGATGGAGAAATATGTTACAATGTACATTTCCTAATAATTATGCCCATTAGTAATAATGAACCACAGTTGATTCAGTTAATTTCATGCTGTCCAGGTTTTATATGATATAATATCCAGAACAAACAACCCTTGCTCTCAATGATACAATATGGTATATATAACAAAGCAAAGGAAAGCTTTCATACGCAAATTAGCCTAAGCCAATCGACATAATTTTATCATTGGTTATGTGTAAAACTGTATTTATCCAATATAAGCCTAAACCAATGATCACTATATAAGCAGTTATGTAAGAAAGTACTATCCTACACTGTGTGTATTGTCACATCACCATAACCAGCCATGTATAATAGCAGTCAAATACACTAAACTGGACACTCTCTTATTTGTGTCTCCTTAACCTTAAAAAAAACATGTATTATCATATCAGTACTTATGTAGGTAAACCTTATCCATGAATACATAACCATTAATATGTATAATACCAGTACCATGCACTAGCCTTTGAATAATATTTTTATCAGCAGTATATCTAATGGGTCTCCCCTTTCACCGTGTTTTTTTTAAATTTTTGTCCCACCCTAAAGAGGGTTCTAAAAACAATTTGTGCACAGCCAATCACACTGGCGGTATTTTCAAAATGGGTTGGTGGGCTATATCAAAAAGCTCATATCATGGTCGCAAAGCAGCGAAGCCTCACCGCTTTGTCTATATACACTTTTCCCCTTTCACTTGACCTCCCTATTGATACTGAATAACTGACCCTTATAACTAGTATAACTAGGTCAGCTAGTTGAATATTGTAATGTTTATATTTCATGACACAGGATGTAACGTTTCAGTACTGCAGGTATGGGGAGAGTCTTCACCACAGATGGCTGAAAGGACACCAGATTCTCCCGTACACTGCGGCGGCAGTGCCACTCCAGGGACTGTGGATGACTCAGGAACTCCCGCATTGCATGAATCACATCCAGAGCACATTGCCATTTTGGTCTAATTCCCGGCATGTGTATCATGATAAGCCTGCAGAGACTCATCACTGAACTCCTGCAAGTCTTCCATCTCCGTCCAGTACTTGGGGAAGGTGATTTCCTTGCGGGTACCCTGCCTTCTCTGTCGATCGCCGTCCTCGGTCTCCTGTAACTGGTCCCACATAGCCTTCATTGTCCTCTCTAGTGTGTCTACAGTGCCTGGAGTGCCCTCCTGTAACCATTTTTCCGTATACTTATTGTTCACTTAATGCTGTTCAATACAGCTTTATGATTGGAAAGGAGGAGCAATTCTTTCATTGATAGTCTCCCTTACCTATGGTATAGACTACAGAGCAAGTTGTGGTACATTATATACCGGTACCTGGACTCATTAGTGTAGAATTTAGGCGTTGGGAAATTAGCCCATGTAAAGGTCAGTTGACCCAATTAGCCCATGTCAGGGCGGGAAGGACTTACCTGATTCAGTTCTGAAGGAGTAGTGCCGGAGTAAACACCCATTCCTCGTCCCCACGATTCTCAAGGAGGAGCAATTCTATTGCAGTTCTATGTTATCTCCCAGGCGCCTAAATGTAACTGGTTGAGAATATATTATATTGCTGCTTTGATCAGCCTGCATACCTTTGGGGTCTTGTACCCATTTGAATGTACCGTATTCTTTAGACAATCACTTTGTGCAATAAAGATACGTTATAAACTCAAAAATATAACCATGTCAGTAAAGGACATGATATTCATTTAGCAAAAATAAATGTTCAGATTCAGGAATGTGATAGACCTACACAAAGTATCTTGATAGGGTCTGATCGATTTCTATGGTAGCAAACTGTTCTATGGATGGAGAAATGTGTTACAATGTATGTGGGGCCATTTCCTAATAATTATGCCCATTAGTAATAATGAACCACAATTGATTCAGTTAATTTTATGCTGTCCAAGCTTTATATGATACATTATCCAGAACAAACAACTCTTGCTCCCTATGATACAATATGGCATATAACAAAGCAAAGGAAAGCTTTCAAATGCAGGTTAGCCTAAGACAATTGATATAATACAATCATTGGTTATGTGTAAAACTGTTTTAATCCAATATAAGCCTAAACCAATGATCACTATAAGCAGTTATGTAAGAAAGTACTATCCTAAACTTATGATCGTCAAAACATAACCAGTCATGTATAATAGCAGTCAAATACACTAAACTAGACACTCTGTTATTTGTGTCTCCTTATCCATAAAAAGCATGTACTATCATATCAGTACTTATAATATCAGTACTTATGTAAGTAAACCTTATCCATGAATACGTAACCCTGGGATTCCGCTAGCCATTCGCCAAATCGCCAATGACGAATCAAAAGTCATTTTGGCTAATGCTACCAACTGAAAATTTGCTGAAAATTAGGGGAATTTCAGTCTTAAGTGATCGTTTTTGCAGTTATGTTGTGAAAACTCAGAAAAAATGACCCTTGACTATAGGCGATTTGGTGACAATTAAGTTATTAACCCTTGGCTAGAGGGATTTTCGTCAAAACCTGACCATTTTGCTCAAAAATTGCCCTTGCCAGCCGCATATCTGTGTAGACAAAATATACCAAGTGCCCCCCCCCCACCCCCGGGGGTTTGATCCCCTATTGTTAACATATTTCACAGCAAAAATATTTGGCTAATTGATATATAATTTGGCTAATCAGAATTGATCTAAATTCGCCAAATTGGCTAATAGAAAACAGCTCCTAGCGGATTCCAGATAACCATTAAGGGTCATGTATAATACCAGTCCCATGTGACCTCCCTATTGATACTGAATAACTGACCCTTGTTACAAGTATAACTAGGTCAGCTAGTTGAATACTGTAAACGTAGATATTTTTGCGCATGTATATTTTCGCGATTTGGCAATAAAATACAATTTCGCGAATTTTTAAATTCGCGCATTTTGGAATATAGTAGTTATATAACTATAATGGATTAATATTCGCTCTGTACTTATTTTCGCGGATTTTCATTTCCGCTATAATTGCGAAAATATGTACATCGCGAAATAAAGTATGTTTACAGTATTGTAAAGTTTATATTTCATGACACAGGATGAAGCGTTTCAGTACTGCAGGTAAGGGGAGAGTCTTCACCACAGATGGCTGAAAGGACACCAGATTCTCCCGTACACTGCGGCGGCAGTGCCACTCCAGGGACTGGGGTTGACTCAGGAACTCCCGCATTGCATGAATCACATCCAGAGCACATTGCCATTTTGGTCTAATTCCCAGCATTGGCATCACGGCAGCGCCCCCTGGATAAGCCTGCAGAGACTCATCACTGAACTCCTGCAAGTCTTCCATCTCCGTCCAGTACTTGGGGAAGGTGGTTTCCTTGCGGGTACCCTGCCTTCTCTGTCGATCGCCGTCCTCGGTCTCCTGTAACTGGTCCCACATAGCCTTCATTGTCCTCTCCAGTGTGTCTACAGTGCCTGGAGTGCCCTTCTGTAACCACTTGGAAATGGCCACCTCCATGAGACTAAGCTGTGTCTGTGCTCCAGGTGAGACCCTCATACCGGCCTGTAGCAGTACTGGAAGTGTGCCTGGAAAGTGTATTGTGTTATGGCCGGGTATGAAATGACCCTCGAACAGATTAAGGCTGATATCTGATACGTCTGCTCCATGCCTAATCAGCCAGCGGATGTTGTTAACGTGAGTGTACGTAACAGCAAGCTCCAGCGCTGTTCTGTGTTCACTGTCCTCTATATTGATGTTGCCTCCATACTGGAAGAACAGGTCCAGATGCTTAGGCACAAACAAGGTGGGTGGTATTATGCCACCCATGACAGAAAGATGAAAGGGTCCTTGTCCTATTAGTTCATGAAGTAATGGTACAGCGAGATCCATGTTAACATTTGCTCCATGGTTCAACAGGGTTCGGAGAAGTTCAGTACTCACCTCTTTTTTCTGTGCATCATTTCTGCCTTCTGTAGCCAATATGAAGCATGCAACAGCAGTAAGGGGACACGACATCACACCCCTCTGCAGATCAATATAGTAAGTTTGATTTGGATCTGCCCCGTGCATCAAGAGCATTTGGACAATGGGTAAATAATGTGCAGGGTTTTTCCTTAATAACCAAATTGCCTGAATTAAAGGGAAATTGCCCCTCTCACAGTCCTGGCGATTGGGATCTGCACCGTAGTGGAGTAGCAGCTCGATCAGATCAAGCTGACACTCAGGATTCTGTAGTGCTAGTATTAATGGGTTTTCTGCAGTGTCAGACATCCTCCATTCAGCCCCAGCATCCAGAAGTGCCTTCACGCCCTCAGTCCACCCTCGTCTTGTTGCTTCAAATAGGGCATTCCTATGCACCAATTTGTCATAGACATCAAGAGTCAATGTACCAAAGGAATCATCATGGATATGAAATACCTCATTTACATCCCAACCTGTGCTCAGGATGATCAGCAGTTGGTCATGGCTGTGATTTCGCATAACGGCAGAGATAATGAGAGACCTAGTTTTATGCGAGTCTGAATTCTGCTCGTTTGTCCAATTTGACACATCTACATTTTCAGTCTGCATTGCATCATGGTCCCTCCACATACGACTGAACACAGATCCTCTGAAATCTGCCATCCCTTTCAATCATGTGTACTGTCGCAAGAAAGTAGGGTCCTTTTTGAGTGTAATGTGCCGTAGCAAATCTGTAAATAAAAGTAGAGATTTCAGATTATTATCTACAAGTACAAGTGTATAATTTTGTAACATTGACATCATCAGTGATGTACAGGATAAAGCAAGTACGTCTTATTTATTCCCGTTTAGCCAAAATATAATTGAATAGAATTATGAGTTCACACAAAACCAGACAAGTTGAATTTGGGTTGTTGACATTTATTGTGTTAGTTTTGCATTGAGAAGGGGGAGGGGGTAACTGAATGAACTATGCGACATTTCGTACATGTTTAATATACTTCTTTAGGCGTAACATAGAGAATATTTCAACTTTGCATATGTTCTGTATTATAAGTGACCACACCTCAATGTATTTTTATAAACGGTTATTGGTTTCATGTCTTGCAGTACTATTTTTTAAATTATTTTTAATTTAACAGTTCATAATATGCAGCAATGCGACATTAAGATCTTCCCTGGTTAATTTTCGCGGGGGTAATCCATCTAGTGAATACATATAATCATTTTATCATTAGGTTGAACAGATTTTTAGTTGAGCTTCAGGTTCCACCCACTTTTTGCTGCAGAGATTACAGTCTGGTAATAACTATTTACATACAACAGATGAATATATACAAATAAATGAGGTGGTACAAAATAAGAAAAATAGTTTCACGTTAAAACTGCTGGTATTACATACAGCGTAGAGGCTTTAGGACATAGAGTTTTACTTTAATGCGAAATATGATTAAAGCTCAGATAATATGTATAAAAATACACCATTATATCTTATAACATTTAAGGCAGTTTCCTTCTCAGAAAACATTTAGTTTGAGCATATAATAGTAAGATAGCATACATACAATAGCGAGATAGCATAACTGCAAAGAACACATTGTAATAATAACATTGCATAACATGCAAAACTACGAAAGAATCCAAATAATCAAAGCTAAAAAATGACCAAAGAATCGGAACTACAAGTCCTCTAAGGATTGTGCTGCACAGGACATTGAATCAACATTGACAAATGGTTGTTTATGTTGATTCAACGTTGATTCAACGTTGAACCTAATTCTGTGGCCACTGGGATACACACATATATATAAATACAGGGTATTGATGACAGTGACATACTCCGTTTTATAAAACAGTTGTATAGTTGTACATGTTACAAACCTTCATAAACTCTAACATTACATGAATCATCCACCTTTAGTACAGAATATAATATAATCTATTGAAAGAGAATTATGATTCATAATAAGCTTTCACATTAATCAACCTCTGAACATATTTCATAATTATGGTATTTTGTTGAAAACAACTATAAATTATAATATAATGTTGAAAATATCTATAACCTATAAGGCTCCTGTTTTAGGAAATAAAGATTTGTCAAAATACATAATTGTACCCAGCAGGTTCAAGGTCGAGATGGATCTGACACTTAGAGATGGGAGAAATGATGAGCAGCTGCTGAATGGATTTGTCTGTAACTTGACAGGATTTGTGAGAATCAATTCAGAGACACAGATGTCTTGGTTACACGGTTAAGCGTCTTTGAGTTGGCCATGTACTTTGAGTCGGCCATTTTGCATGGGTTTATGTACCAAATTGAGCTAATCAATGATTATTTTAGTGGATTTAACTTTTAACAGAGGTCCAAGTGGCCGACTCATGATCACTTTACCCTTCTGTCAAAACACACAACTATTTATTTTACACACGACTACTAATATCATCGATGAGGTCGGTGGACAAGTTTAATAGCAGCGTCAACTCAGGTGTGGTGAAGCGACAAGTTGTCAATGTATAACTCATCTAGATATATTGCAAAACGATGATGTAACACATGAATAAAGTCTATACAATGCTGAAACCCAGACTCAAGTCATCTAAGAATCTCTAGTCTATGTAGACCTACATATAATGTATAACTACTGACATAAATACCATTTACAAAGGCAGTGGTCAATACTATGAAGATAGGTGGCTACATTTTTAAATGGCTTTATGCTATCCTGGTTATAAGTCTCATTTAAAGTGTTCAGCCACAATAGAACCAGCTTAGCATTTAGGACCTTTATACTTAACATGCGTCTTCTACCAATCATTTTACACGTCAAACTACATGAAATCAATCATAATAAATGTGTAACCTGACAAGATGAGTGGTTACATAGTTCTGTAGGTCTTTAACCTGCCAAGAAGAATGGCTACGTGGTATTGTAAGTCTGTAACTTGACAAGATGAGTGGCTACGTGGTTCTGTAAGTCTGTAACCTGGTCGGAGCCCATCACACATGTCTCACAGCTGGGACAGACGTGTATCAAGAGGTGGTTGTGTAAATCCACAGGCTGTTGGAATCCCTTCACACACACACACACACAGCAGCTTGAGTACCCGCCATGTCCAGGCTCAGGTTCATGATTAGAAAGGTCACACCGAACCGGAGAAAATGGAAGATGAGTTGCTAAATGGTTCTGTAACCATACTTTATTTCGCGCTGTACATATTTTCGCGATTTTCGCGGATTTAAAAATCCGCGAAAATATGTACAGAGCGAAAATTTATCCAGTATAGGAATACTACTACCATATTCAAAAATCCGCGAATTTAAATACACGTGAAAGTGTACTTTATAGGCAAATCGCGAAAATATTCATGCGCGAAAATATATACGTTTACAGTATGCATTCAGTGTGATTTAAAAATCCTAAAACATGGCTATTTCCAAAATCGGTATGAGATGGAGGTTTCTCTTGGATAGACTTTTTCGTCGAGGAGTCCTTGCGGGGTTTTACCCCGATTCTAGTAGTATGTAGGCCCGTCACCCTGGTACTTCCTGTACAATTTCTGATTGTACACTTATTACCGACAGATGATTGGGCAGACATTCTACTTGATGTAGAGTTAGGGGGAGGTTTTTCTGCTGAATGTTTCCTCACATGTTCCCGTAGTGTTGATGATGAGGAGAACTGCAGATGGCATTGGGAACAGTTATAGCCCTTTACATGTTGCTTTCCCATATGATAATCCTTCATATGGCGCTTCAATCTACTTAAGACTATGAATTTATTTCCACACACTGAACACTTGTGAGGTTTCTCTCCTGTGTGAAGTAGCATGTGTAGCTTAAAGGTTCCTGGGTCCATAAACCTCCTTTTGCACTGAGGGCACTGGTGAGGTTTCTCCCCCGTGTGGGTCCTCATTATGTGCTGTTTCGGTCTATATGCGTCTATGTAAGCTTTATCACACTCATTACACTTGTAAGGCTTCTCCCCTGTATGTAACTTGAAGTGTCTATCTAAATGTGAAGAGTCACCAAACACCTTTGTGCACTTGGAACATGTGTAAGCTTTCTCTCCTGTGTGTATTCGCATGTGTACGGTTAGGCGATCTTCCTGCATGAACTGTTTACCACAGTCAGGACACTGGTGATGTTTCTCTCCTTTATGGGTCATCATGTGTTTCTTTAAGATTGATGGGCGAATAAACCTCTCTGTACACTTTGAACACTGGTATGGTTTCTCCCCTGTGTGTATCCTCATGTGTGTCTTTAAGTGAACCTCCTGTGTACATCCTTTACCGCACACAGAACACTTGAAAGGTTTCTCTCCTGTGTGGATCATCATGTGTATCCTTTTGCTATCTGACCGTGTAAACTGTTTACCACATTCAGAACACTTGTGAAGTTTTTCTCCTGTGTGGGTGCGCTTGTGTACAACTAAGTCACCCAGTTTCCTGAATCCCATGTTGCATACAGAACAGATGTAGCGGTTTTGCCCTGTGTGAATCTTCATATGACTATTTAATGCAGATTTGCTACTAAATTGATTTCCACAGTCTAAACATGTAAACGGTTTCTCTCCTGTGTGAATCATCATATGTTGGTTCAAGGTTGCTTTGTCAATATATCTATTACCACATACAGAACACTGGTGAGGCTTGTCCCCTGAATGTTTCATCTCGTGTCGTTGTAAACTGGCCGAGTGTCTAAACCTTTCTTTACATAGGGAACACTGATAAGGTTTTTCTCCTGTGTGGATAAGTGTGTGCAGTTTTAATGTTCTTGCATCTCTATACCGCATTTTGCACACAGAACACTGGAAGGGTTTTTCACCTGCATGGATCAAATTGTGCCGTCTTACTGATGCTGGATACTTTAACATCTTTTTGCACACAGGGCACTCCCCAGTAAACACAACTACGTAGCTCAGACGTAAATCTACGTTGGCCTGGGGTCTGAACTACGTAATTTTGCAAGGTTTGTAGACGTCAAAACATGAAGGTTTATTTACGTTCTACAGACGTAGAAGTCTGATTTACGTTTTTCTACGTCATTCAGACGTAAATATTATGGTGAAATCACTTGTACATTGCTGTACTAAGAGGCCTACGTTTTATCAAGTCTAGTGGGAATCAGGCATATATCTGTGTCATTTGAATATACTATGGGTAAATACCTCACTTCATATTATATAAATCAAGGTTAATTTGGTATCTCCTTTACCAGGGAAGTAACCTCAGTTTGTGTATAGTTTTGAGGCCAGTTCTGGCAGCAGGGAGGCTTTATATTTCATAATCATTAATATCTACCTGCTATAGTGTGGTAAATCTTTGAAGTGACATATCATTTCTCACCATATCTGATAGTGCTGCTACCTAGTGTGACACTAGAGAAGGATAAACACAATTGAAGTTGAAAAACTACGAATTTTAACGTAGATCTACGTAGATTTATTACATAGATTTACGTCTCAATGACCCTGGCCTAGTAACTAAGTAGTAACTAAGTAGTCATTCATGTATCATGTACATGTATCTCTGGCATTAATTGTGGCACCATTGATATGATAATGTGTTAAATTTATGCGGTGAATTTCTAAAAAACGGTATAAATATGATGATCCATACACAGGTTGATACAATTCATATATTTACAGTGCCATAGAAAAACGTTATACCTTTGACATACTTTAATGTTAGTAGATGGTGGACACTGCTGTGGAATTGCAAAGGATAAAAGTAGATTGTTGGTTCACTGAAACATATAACAAAAGAAATCTGGTCAAAATGAGGAAAAGGGTCACAATTATAATGTTTGGTTGCCAGTATCATATTTTTACAGTTCACTAGGCCAAAAAAAAGTTTGGTTCAGGTAACATGGCAAGAAAATGTAGGGCCGGTTGGTCGGATTTTTTTTTTTTTTTTAACATGAAAGTACTTGTACTCTCCATAGACGCTAAAATTGACCAAAAAAGGGTAAACATACTGAAATTTCTTCAAAATTGCATAAAAAAAACTAGGGTCGGCCCTGTTTTGATAGGGTCGGTCGGGTGACCTGAAGCAAACCTCTCTTTTTTTGGCCTTATTGAAAAACATATCTGTTGGTACGGTAGCAGTAATCGCTGGACTTTTTGTTGCGTTCTCACTAAAAATAGGTCACAGTTTGGACCGCTAGGATGGTGTTAACAATTCAATTCAATTTTATTCACACACAACCCCTTTCGGGGCAAAGGAGAAAGGATAAGATAATACATGCCGGGTGTAGCCGAAAGTTACATTGGCATCACCGGATACATATATGCCATGAACATGTGTTTACAGGTGTAGCATATAAAATAAGTTAAATACATAAATGGACTAGATACATAGAGTAGCACCATTCCTAGTCAGATCTATGATAATGAGGTTGAACATAAATGTGTTCAGTGTACAAACTTAGCTGTCATGCGTAGTTTCAATGGACGACTAACCTGAATACACAGGTGACTAATCTATATGTACATATATTACAAGTCAAGCTATTGTTGTGTTAGACAGTAAGATATAAATAAAGCTGACATGGTCTCGCAAGATAAGGATGGGACAGAGCATGCAGTCACCTGAATGAGTGAAGAGGACGTAGCACCATGCCACCCATATTAGCACCTCAGTTCAGATTTGAACTGTTGTTTATTTTGTAGGTTTCTGTTGTCTCTTTTCCATCCTTTTCTTCACCAACTTATCCTTGAGTTGCGAAGCCTTCAAGGTACTAAAAGATTGCTTTATAGATTTTTTCTTCTTAGGCAGGCGTTTATTATTGGTGTTATTGAGGGCTTTATTGTCACTTTTGGCCCTATTGTGCACCATGCTTTTAAAACTGGCCATGATAATCCTACAAAATTTGGACAAGTTCGATAAAACCTTTGAGTCTTTGCTATTAAAAAGCCTTTCCATCATCCTGATGTTAGGGTTTGATGTGAACTCCTTGTTGATTAGTAAAAGTCTCTCATTATTGAAGGCTTTGCACACAAATAGATAGTGAAACTCATCACCAATTTTGTTCTGGTCACATAATGTGCATTTTCGCTTCTCTCTTTCAATACCATTGTACCTACCAGCCACTACTGGTAGGTGGTGGTTACTACATCTGAACCTGCACAGATCAGTTGCCTCCTTTTTGTTCAGTATTGTAAGGTAGTTTTCAAGTTCTAGGGTCTTCTTATATATTGAGTAGCTTGTACAACGACTAGAATCTGAAATTTTACTGTTCCAATTTTGCTTTTCTATACATAGTATTCTGTCTTTAAATACATGTTTCTTATGGGCTGGGTTAATATATCTAGGGTCTTCCTCGAGAATGTAACCAAGACCGCTGCTATCTAGCGTACTTTTTATACAGTTCAACCAGTCAGAGTTGTAACCTTCATCGGTTTGATTGGATCTAAGTATGCTATATATATTATAAGCGATTTTGTCTTTTTTCCCAGTTACTAATCCGGTCCAAAAGTTGAGCATTCTTTGTTTTATGATATATTCTAAACTAGGGCGTCCTAGTTCTCCCCGTGCCATGCAATTGTCTGTGCTCATATTTAGGTTGAGGATATATTTACAAAAATAAGTATGTACCCGTTCAACTTCGGTGATATTGGAAAAACCCCACACTTCACAGCCATATAAAAGTATAGGTACCACACAGGCATCGAAGAGATGGCACTGAATGTCAACTGGTAACTGGAGCTTTCTCGATTTTTCTAAGAGACTAAATAAAGCTCTCTTGGCCAGAGTTATTTGTTTTTTTATGGCCACCGTAAATCTCCCATTGTAATTGAACAATGTCCCAAGGTAGTTATAACTGTGTTCTACTGCCAGGTGTGTGCTCCCAAATTGGAGACATGGTAAGTTTCGAAGTTTCCCTCTGGAGAATACAACTACCTTGGTCTTTGTCACATTTACTGTTAATTGCCATTTAGAGCAATAGTCTTGCAGTACATTTAGCATGTTCTGCAGGTCATGCGGGGATTCGCTAAAGAGGATAGTATCGTCTGCATACAGTAGTGTATATAATCTTAGTAGTACTTCAGATTCCTGCTCAGTACCTACTGTTACACCCTGGCATGTACCCCTAAAGTGTTCTTCTAAGTCATTTAGATATAATGCGAATAATATTGGTGACAGGTTTTCTCCCTGTCTAACACCTATGTTGCAGCTAAAAAAATCTGATAGAGATCCTTTAGCTCTTACACAAGACTTTGCTGCGTCATACATATTCTTTATGACATTAAAAACCTTTCCATTGATGTTGTGTTTGAGAAGTTTGGACCAGAGTGATGACCTATTTACTGTGTCAAAGGCCTTTTGGTAGTCAACAAAGGCACAGTAGAGCCTCTCCCTCTGGTTGAGGGCAAGATTTATGATGTTATTCAGAGAGAAGATGTGGTCTAGTGTAGAGTAACCATGTCGAAACCCTGCCTGCTCCTCCCCTAACATATCATTTTCTTCAAGATAGGTGTTTAGTCTGTTGTTAAGTATCATAGTAAATAGTTTACCAACGCAACTTAACAATGTGATACCTCTGTAGTTGTCAGGGTTGTCAGGATCACCCTTTCTTTTATAAATAGGGACAATTACGCCTATGGACCAGTGCTCAGGAATAAAACCCGTGTCTAGTATAAGATTAAAGTATTTACAGAGTATGGCTATTAAACTTGATGGGCTGTTCTTAAGGAATTCGTTTATGATTTGGTCAGTGCCACAGGCTTTGCCGTTCTTCAACCTTTTTATTGCCTCATTTATTTCTTCAGTAAGGATAGCTTGGTTGAGGGGCAAGTTAGGTATGTCATTGCTCATTGGAATATCCACATCTGGAGCTACAGGGTCATTCAGGTCCTGAAAATGTTTATAAAAGGATCCTAAGGGGACATTACCTGTACTGGCAGTGGACTCTGTCGCCTTATTTATGATATCCCAATAATCTTTGGGTTTTGAACTCTTAAGGTTTCTCAATTTGACATGTAACAGATGGTGGTATCTCTTGTACGCATCCCTAAGAGTTTGCTTGTATGATTTGTTTATAGCATACCAATTTTTCTTATTGTTCTCATTAGGGTTTGCTTTGTACTGATTCTTAGCCCTAAACAACTCTTTACGTTTTAAAGTACAGCCATCATCAAACCAAGGTTTTGTGGGGGATTTTCGCTTCCTAGCATTACCTTCTGGTCCCCTTGTTTTATGAACTGGTATAGATTTTATAATACCTGCTGCTAGGCCAGACTCTTTGTACACATTTTCAATACAATTGGTTATACATTGAATATCATTAGGTGTTACAGTGGTTTTGGATGCTTCATCAAGTAATACATTAACATTTTCAATTTCAGTCATATTGAAAGCTGCAATGAACGCCTGTTTTTTGTCCGCTTCCCATTTTGTGACTGCTGTTGGTGCAGCTGATATTGTACTTTCTGGGGCATTAACACAATTTGGGACATTATGGGACAGGTGACTGTTAGTAGCAAGTTCCAATACTATGGGTGAGTGTACGTCGGACAGGCAATTGTCAAATACATCAACATAAAAATCCTCTATGTGGGTGAAAAGTGCTGGACTTGCTAGTGCATAGTCTACTGTGCTGACTCCCTTGCAAGTTGGGTTGCTAGACATATCTATGTTCCCAGCTCGACCATTGACAATAAGGATTCCAGCACTTGTGCAGAAGTCCAGCAGCTTTTTGCCATTACTGTCAACTGAATGGTCCTTATTAGATCTGTCGAGAGGTATTTCAAACCCCTCAAGCGTTTCCGAGTCTATAAAGATCTGGGACTCTCTGTTGTCAATGCCAGTAGATTCTTCCCAGTGTTTAACCCTGTCAAGAAAGTCTGGTACTATGCCTGTTCGAGAGTTGAAGTCTCCGACCATACAGACTTCACATGTACTGTACCTGCTTCTGATGTCAATGAGATCTGCAAGTATCTGTTCATATTCATGACCAGTACTGTAAGGGGAGTCTGATGGTGGGATATATACCGATCCCAGTATCATTTCCGTGCCGAGTGTATTTTGGGCGACTTTAATCCACTGTACATACTCATTGTCACTAATTTGTATTACTTCCACGAAGCCTATCAGATGTTGGCTGACAAATGTCGCAATACCCCCCGACTTCCTAACAAATTTCTTCCTATGATGGTAAAAAGGTTTAAAACCGTCGAGTTGTATGAGGCTTTCATCAATTTTGTCCAGCTTTGTTTCTGTAAAACAGATAATGTCAAAGTTGACATAGATGTAGTCCTCTAGCACACTCAAGTTTAACTTGGAGCTCAATCCACAGACGTTGAGACCCAAGATCCTGAGATTTGTAGTGGTTGGGTTATCACCACTTGTGTCTTTACTGCCAGCAGAGTCCCACCTATTACTAAGGTAGGGGGTGGGGGTGGCTGGTTCCAGTATTGGGTTGTTGTTAGCTTGCTTGCTCACACATTTCGGCAGGCAAGCGGCGTGACGTCCATGGGGTGATGTTACTGTACGTACACCATTTGACCCTGCCCCCATGGACTCTGCTCCCAGAACCTGGGGGCAGCTGGCTGCCACCGAGGGTGGTTTGCCTGTGCCCCACTATATGGGGAAGGTGCACTCGGCAGTACACCGTATGTGTGTGGTACCCACGTGTTACCAGCAGCGGGCAAGGGTTGACCGCGGTCATATGCCGACATACTGGTGCACATGTTAGGTGGTTGGTGCTGGTAGGGTGGGTTGCACTGGTAGGGGAATGTGAATCCTCCCTGGTAGGGTATTGCATAAGGGGAAGGGCCAACCTGGTATCGATGCTGATAGGGTTGTTGCTGGTAGGGCATGCCCTTTTCTACAGGGCGTGCCTCTTCCATGTCCTTCCTTGCCTCAAGCAGCTTCAGGGTAGCAGTGACAATTGATTTCACGTCTGTGTTTGTGGAATCCTCTCTTGCTGGGCTGCTGGTGGACTTCCTCCGTTTTTGTGAGTTCTTTCCATTACGCTTTTGGCTTGCAGTTGGTTTCCTGACCTCCGGTCGTGCCTGCCCAGCTGTCTGGTTATTGTCTGCTTGCTGTCCACCTGCTAATTTCGTAAATCGATTCTGTAAGGGGACTGGCGTAGGGGATGGTACATTGACTTTAGGTTTTTGTTTCTGTTGTTGCTTCTGCTGTTCCTGCGGTTGTTTTGTTTGGTCAGGCTGCAGATGTTTACGTACTGGCCAACCATCAGCTCCCATTGCAGGGGTGCTGGGTGCATGTGGTGGTACGCAAAGTTGTCCCTTCAAGCTGAGGTTGAGATTGGTTGCTATTTTTCGCAGCCCTTTCTGCCTCAAGTGTAGACCACCTGCCTGTAGCATATTACGCAGGTACCCAAGCGTTGGGTTGTGGTCGACGTATGTGACTGTCTCTGTCTGGAGGGATTTGAGGAAAGTATTAACCATGTCAATTCTCTCATTAAGTTCCGGTTTGTCCAATCTTTGAATAATGCCTGAGAGGATAATTTTTGTGCCCTCAGTGCAAAAGAGGATATCGTGGATGATTCCGTTGAACTCATTTTTAATGTCGTTTAGGGAGCCCTTTTCCACATCATTGGTGCCGCAGTGGATAACGACGCACTCTGGTGTCTTTCCTGGTAGGACATCACCTGCACGGCGCCGAATGTCTGCGGTCCTACCGCCAGGTTTCACGTCTAGTAGAACAGTGCCCTTGTCTAGGTACTGCTCTACCTCCCTTAGCATCGAGTCTGTGAATATGAAGGTAGTTGGCTGTGGTGTTGTGTCTGTCGGGCCAGGGGGGGCTTGGTGCTTGCTGTTTCCGTCTGTTGGGGCCGGAGTAGGGGCGGCAGCTTCTTTCTGCAGCGTATCCCTTAGGGTTTCTAAAATAGTACCCATAAGGTTGGTGCCCTTGCCATCCTTACCGAAACCCCAACATGGGTCAGACTCCATGTTATGGATAAGCCTTTTTTTCCCTGTGGCAAGCAGTGCTTCTTTATACTCGCTGGATTGGGTGGCGCGAAGTGTCGACACTCCGAGCATGACATCGCCCTTTTCCATCTCCCAAGCCTCGTCCGGTTGTGGAACTGCTTTACGAGTAAACACCTTAACTGATGCAGGGTTTGTAATTTTTCTAACCTTTTCTGCTTTGTCCATCAGTCCATGGTGAATGAGTTTCAGGTAACAGTACATCTGTTCCTGTGTTTTGAAGGAGAGATCACCATCCTTGAGGGTGCAGTAGTGGTGGGATGATAGGATGTCCTGATACCCCCTGAAATAGTGGACCTCAGGATTAGCGAGCTGGTAGTTTTTCTGAGTGATCGTCAGTTCGGTGCGCACTTTTTCCAAATCACTACAGTATTTCTCCATCGAGACTTTTGCGCTTGCGAGCTCAGTTTCTCGCATTGCCAACGTCCCTTTGGCTTCCTCTAGGGCCTTCCTTATACGCTGCAGTTCGCGTTCTGTTGTTATTTGCAGCGTGGTCAGCCTAGTGGTTCTCGTACCTGGTGTGGTCATTGGTACTCGGTCCAGAAAAGATGCCGACACCAAGGTCTGCAGGCTCTCTGTACTGCCCACTGCCTCTGCAGTCGATGTAATGATAACACTGTCATCCATCGTACTGTGTAGATTCGGCAGTGAGCTCCACTGGGACAGTCCCAAGTGCAGGCTGGTGTCATCCTGTGACTGGCTTGGGGTCTTGAAAAGGTCCTGTGACGACCCCGGACTGTCATGTTGGTCGGGTACATGAGCAGTTTCACTGGTGTCTTTTAGTGGTTCCTTACTCTGGCTAGATGCATTGCCACTGGCAGTGGCCTCCTTTTTTCCCAGTGCAGGTTTTGGAGGAGTTACAGCCTTTTCTACAAATAACTGTGCTAAACTCTTACCAGTGACAAAGTCAGAGTAGTCCTTAGGTTTAGGGATTCTCTCTGATTTCCTATTGCCCTCTGACTGTTGGAATACAGAGAGGGGGGAGGAGGGGGTGGCGCTGACTCCACCTGAGGCCATGGTGTGTAAGACAGCTGCTTGTAAGACAGCTGCTATATTCCTGTAATATCGCTCACTGCGAGTGTCTACCGCGGCGTGTACGATCGTCGAGGATAGCTTACACCAAGCTCATCGTTCTCGTCTTGAAATTCTCTTTCCAACCATAGGTAATATGTGCTGGTAGGGTTGTTAGTTTAAGATTTAAGAGATCTTGCGATTTTATGTGTGGGATATATGTAGCCTTCTCAATGTTGTTGTTATTGTCTGACTCGTTGACGTTAACAAGCCATTTATTTTCCCATATTATCGCTCATTTTGGGTGACGTGCATCGTTGTTTAGATTTGGTTTATCTCGTTAACAAGCAAATGGTTTGTAGCTACGGACCTCCTCTATCCACAGATGTTTAATATGTGATGATAGTGTGATTGGCTCCGGAGCTATGACGATCGTAGCATTGTCAACATTACCAAAACATAGACATAAACAAGCAATGGCGGGCCTACTAGTTTTGGCGCGGATTATGAGTGTGAGTCATGTATAAAACCATTTAAGGCTGTCATCTACTCACGTTTAACTGATGGAAATGTCACTATTAGCAGCAGGAGTAGTTAAGCATTATTTAGACATCCTGTGTGACGTATTCCATGTATTTAAACCCTAGTTTGTTGTACAAAACAGGTGGAGCGGTTACACGTCCGTGTCACCACTGCAGCGCCACCTGCATGCTGAGTTACGGACAGATGACAACAAGGGTAAAGGGTTGGCAGAGATGTATATCAAAACCGATAAAGGTTGAATGGCCCAAATCTGTCCATTTAAGGCTATGATCAGCGCACTGTCACTGAAAACAGGGACAAGCATGGCAAAGCATGATGTGGTAAATAGGGCCCGGCCACATTTGTAATTTTATACTTTGGCCTGCTAAGGCTATATGTTGAGAAAACGTTTTCGTCAACACTGCAATGTAGTGTAGTGGGAGTCAAATACAATGATTCATTTCTGACCACAAAGTATGATAGTAACCGCTTACCTTTCTCTCCTGGTGGTGACCTAACCGCAGTTCCTGCATAAAGCCAAACTTATCTTTGTGCAAAACCAAAAACAAACTTCATAAATAACGCCATATCTATCCCACAGTGCATCAGTTGGATCTCCTGCCAGATGCTCGCAGATACTCACAGATGCTCACAGTAGGGGACTGTTACTAGACTGTGCTTGGAGACTGAGAGGCTAAGTTCTGCACAAACCTGCTAGATGGTGCCACCTCACATGCCACATGCAGTGGCGTCATCTATCGGCAAGCGCTAAAGTCACTGCCGTGTGTCAGCAGGTGATAACTTTCACCATTGTGCCTCTGCTTCCTGTGAGCAGGACAACAAACAGACAACAAAGCACTGACTCGATCATTGCTTCAGTTTTAGGGTAAGTAGAGTAAATGGCAGACCTAATTATTGTGGTCAATTTGTTTCTATAAGCGCTATTGTTTCTCAGGCATCTTCCTGTTTGTATGACGTCTCTGTAGACCGAAGAAATGGTCTTAAACGGGGGGGGTAGATGGGGGGGTCCCCATGTCGCATGTCGATTTTAAGAAATGGCCATGTCACATGTCACTAAGGAAAAAGCCATGTCACTAGTGTCACTATGGGGGAAATGTCGGGGTGCCGTAATTGATATGATTTGGGCTCTTGGGGCCGTAGGCCCCAGGAAATTTTTTAATTTGACTACCCACAAGGACGGAATTTGAAGAAAGAATTGGGTAGTATACTTTACACAAAATGAGAATTTTTACTATTCATGTCACTAAGCCTCATGTCACATGTCGATTTTAAGAAATGGCCATGTCACATGTCACTTAAATGGCCATGTCCCATGTCGATTTTAAGAAATTGCCATGTCGCCATGTCGATTTTAAGAAATAGCCATGTCGCCATGTCGATTTTAGGGGTCGATACCCATTAAACGTGATGTACTGTGTATACCCTAGACCTAAGACTAGTAGTGTGCGTGCGGCTTAGCCTTAGGCTTAGCTCACTGAGCTACTCAGGTACTAGTTCGACACTTCTACCCCTGTAACAGGGGTAGAAAGCATGTGCCTTTGGGCTAACCAAGTCACTCTGCCAATCTGATGGAAGTATCCACTCTACAGTCCAATGCTTCCAACCACATGTCCCTCAATGTATTCCTATATCTATATAAAATGATGATTTTGTAAGTCATATTTGTGCTCTTCAGAATAATGGAAGAATTGATGCGACTTCTTTTTTTGCCTTCTATGATAAATGATGTAATCTCATCACGTGTCTATTACCTAATGTAAATCTTTTATTCCATAGAGAACTGTTCGGAAGCACAATGGCAGAATCATCTGAAGATCCTGGTGATGGTTCTACAGCTAAAGCGAGATATACGCTGAGAACCAACATAGATCGACACATAGTGAGTCGCATTTTTGTTGATAAAAGGAAACGTGTGAACCCGATCAGAACTTATACCGGAGACAGCCCGCACAAGTGTTCCGTGTGTTGTAAGAACTTTACACGGCATCTCTATTTAGCTGAACATATGAGAACGCATACAGGGGAAACTCCTTATAAGTGTTCTGTGTGCGAAAGACGATTCATACGCGAATCAACTTTAAAGATACACATGAGGATCCACACAGGGGAAAAACCTTTTAGGTGTTCTGTGTGCAGCAAGAGGTTTACTGCATCACACCAATTAAAGATACACAAGAGGACCCACACTGGAGAGAAGCCTTATAAGTGTTCAGTGTGTAAGGCTGGGTGTACAACATCGACAAATCTAAAGCAGCATATGAGGATGCACACAGGAGAAAAGCCATATAGGTGTTCTCTGTGTGGTATGTGCTTCGCTCAAAATGCCGGCTTATATTCTCATAATCGTACTCACTTAGGGAAATGTTCTGAATGGCCAAAATGTTATTTCATGCCGAATACAAGGGATAAACCTCACAGATGTCGTGTGTGCTACAAAGGCTGTACATCTTCAATAATCCTGAAATTACATATGATGAATCATACAGGTGAGAATGTGAATTGCTCTGCTTGTAACAAAACATTTACAAATCCTCAAAGTCTGAGAGTACACATGAAAATCCACACCGGGGTGAAACGTCACATGTGTTCCGCCTGTGGCAAGGCTTTTAGGGCAGCCCATGCTTTGAAACTTCATCTGATGACCCACACAGGGGAGAAACCTCATAAGTGTTCTGTGTGCAATAAAGAGTTTAGACAGTTATCAAGTTTAAAAAGCCACACAGTGACACATACAGGGGAAAGGGCATTCATATGTTCCATTTGTAAAAAGGCGTATAAAAGTAGGAAAGGCCTGCAAGAACACATGAGTATTCACACAGGGGTGAAGAAGCATAAACAGGTCAGGAAAGGACCCGTCACCTGCTTATATTGTGCGAAAATCTTGTCCCGACCAAGTACCTTAAAGACACACATGCTGATCCACACAGGAGAGAAACCTCACAAGTGTTCTGTGTGTGGTAAACAGTTTACATTTTTACGTAGCTTAAAGACACACATGCTCACCCACTCAGGAAAGAAACCTCACAAGTGTTCTGTCTGTGATAAGGGTTTTACAACACAACAAAGTTTAAAAGTCCATCAGATGATCCATACTGGAGAAAAGCCCCATAGCTGTGATGTGTGTAAAAAAAGGTTTAGACACTTGACAACCTTAAAACAACACATGATTATAATCCACCAAAGAAATAATCGTCAAATGTTCAGTATGGGTTACATGAGATCTGCACGCCCATCTTCACTGAAGTGCAAAACTGGTGAAAATATTCAAAAAGAATCAGCTCAAAATCTTCCCCCAAGAGGGTATCAAGAAGAATGTAAAGTGGACAGAAAGTTGCCGGTTCCCCAAAGTAAATTCAGATGTTATCATTGCCATACATCATTTCAAAATAAGGAAGATCTCTTCAAGCACATAACTGTTCACAAATGTTTGATTTGTAATCAAAGTTTCTGCCAGTTGAAGTATCTATATCAGCATACAGAAACCCATGGAAAGAATTCTACCAAGGATTCAAAACCTGGTGATACGCCAGAGCGGCTTGAGAGGACAGGTCAATTTGTACTAAGGATGAAGCGAACACGGACAGGAGAAAGGTTGTATACTTGTGCAGGGTGTGACAAAGTGTTTGATGACTTGTCAGTTGCTTGCTCACATATACTGAGTCATAATAAAGACCCAACTCCCGCCCTTATGAGCTCACCTGTGGTCCATCAAAAAGAACCAGGCCAGGTTGATAAGTGTGGACTATTGAATCAGGGTCACCAAGCAGGAGAGAAAGAGCACAAATGTGACCCTTGCGACAATACTCCATCAATAATATGCACTCCCACAGACGATGTCAAACATAAACACACGGAGAATAAATTGCCCCGAAATGAGCAGAGTTTGGAGGTCCAAAGTCCTTTGAAGAAAGAATTACTGGAAGATATTGAATTCCAATACCACAGTGTCACTCATACACATCAGGACTACTCTAACTGTGTGAACTGCGTAAAGGGATTTCTCACCCCTACAGACTTAGACCATCACCTGGTGGCACACAGATACAGGGTAGATAAGGCTCTGTGTACACAGACTGTGTGAGGTGTGCCAAGAGCGTTCATACAGCTATGGTTACCCGGTACTCACTTTCCAGCTATATTATCCTATGAATAGTTGTTCTACAACAGTAACATTCAGCAACATAAAGTGGTTAGTGAGTGGTTACTATTCAACAACAGTTAAAACGCCTGTCCGTCGATTTAAAAAAAAAGGTGTTGCCCCTGAGTAGTATAGTATGTATCGGAACGGGACTATAGTTAACTACTGTTTATTACTCAATCGACATGCAGCCAATCAGAGGCCTCCCTTTTGGCGGGAAATTCAAAAGCAGCCAATGAGAGGCCTCCCTTTTGGCGGGAAATTCAAATAGGTCACGTGACAGGAAGTGACCTACTTCCGGTCACGTGACCTTTGGGCGGGAAATTCAAATAGGTCACGTGACCGGAAGTGACCTACTTAAGAGGGTCACGTGACCACCATGTTGGCGGGAAATTAAAATAGGTCACGTGACTGGAAGTCACCTACTTAAGGGGGTCACGTGACTACTAGGTTGGCGCGAATTTCAAAATAAGTCACTTGAGATTTTTATGGATAAATAAATTTTAAAAAAGAAAAAGCAAGCTGAAAGCTTGCTAAAAAATAATTTAAAAATGCGGCTCTTTTTTTAGGGGGGGGAGGGGCACTCTGGGGGGCACTCTTTAAGATGCATGGGGAGGGGAGGGGGGGAGGGGGGGAGGGGGGAGGGGAGGGGAAGGGATTTTAAGAGTGAGACTCGCTTCTCTGCCCTCTCTTTTAGAGGGCAGAGAGGCGAGTCTACTGGTTCGTCTACTTACAATGAAATGTATCATGATGCGTTTATGATGATGTGCATCATGATGTGACTATCTTACAACCCTATAAGAAATAAGCAAGGTCTCTCTCCTATACATAGGCGTACTTACACTGGCTATTTGTAAACTAATTTCTCTTGAATCAATTAACAGCTTACATTTTTTCTTAGATGTCATCTGACAGCTTCTTGCTAGGCTAAGATATTGTTAAATAAACAACTTGGAAAGCTAATTACAGTTTTCTGAGCTTGAAATATAGTCTTTCAACAGCGACAGCCCCCTTTTCTCATCTTACACAGAGGCAAATATCAGAGGCACCCAATGACACCTAAACCGCTCTCAGACAAGGGTCGGGCACTGCTGGACTATAATAGACGGGTCAAGGACCGTTCTACTGAGGGTCAGGCTAGGCCGGACATTCAATAACAGGCCGGACTTTGGCAAACTTGCTTGAAAGGCTGACCATGCGGGATCCTTATGCCCCAGTCTGTCAATGCTGGCCAGACTTTCAAGCAAGTTTGCCAAAGACCAGCCTGTCATTGAATGTCCGACTTAGCCTGCCTGACCCTCAGTAGAACGGTCCTTGACCCATCTATTATAGTCCAGCAGCGCCTGACCCTTGTATGAGAGCGGTATTGGCGCCATTAGCTGACTCTGATATTCGCCTGTGTGCACGGGGGGAGGAGAGGGATTCACAGCTACAGCTCTCTTAAGGCAAAGCCTGCGCTTATAGAGCACTACTAGTGGAGGTCTGGATGAGGAGGCTATGGCATATGACGTTTGTCTTAAAAAATAGCCATGGCGCATGTCGATGTCGCTTAATTATGCTCATATCTCATGTCGATTTTAAGAATTGCTCATGTCACCTGTCACTATGTTTTTCAAGCTTCATGTCAAATGTCACTAGGCCTCATCTCGAATTTAGTGGTCCACACCGCCGCTGCTGCTGCTGTCGGTGCTGCTGCTGCTGTTGGTGCTGCTGCTGTTGGCGCTGCTCGTGCAGCTGCTGCAGCTGCAGCAGCAGCAGCTGCTGCAGTTGCTGACGATGTCACGGATGCTGTTGACAGATTCTGCTGCTGCTGCTGCTGACGATGTCACGGATGCTGCTGACAGATGCTACTGCTTGTGCTGCTCGTGCAGCTGCTGCAGCAGCTGCTGGCTGCTTGTGCTGCTGACGATGTCATGGATGCTGCTGCTGCTGCTGCTGCTGCTGCTGACGATGTCACGGATGCTGCTGACAGATGCTTCTGCTTGTGCTGCTCGTGCAGCTGCTGCAGCAGCTGCTAGCTGCTTGTGCTGCTCGTGCAGCTGCTGCAGCTGCTGACAATGTCACAGATGCTGTTGACAGATGCTGCTGAAGCCTCTGCCAGATGCTGCTGCTTGTGCTGCACGAGACCCAGTAGCCGCTATTCGGCGTTTCACTCCTTATGTACCCTGTCCTAGATAATCCTCTTAAACAGCTGAAAAGACTCTCTCAGCACAGAGTCTCTACTCAATGTAAGAGATCTGTTAAGTAAGTTTTCACATGCCACCTGACTACTGCGGGAGGGTTTAGACTTAAGCAGCTTAGTGCACACACGTGTCTTTTAGAAAAGCTACTTGCACACCTGCCTTCCTTTTTCACTAGTATTTACCCCCTGCCGACTTATAAGGCGCCTATACACGTGTGAGTCTCCTTATATACGCCTTCTTACTTCTAGAGCTAAGCTGACTGGCAGCTATTTTAAAAGAGAATACCCGTTACCTGTATAACGGATAAGGGGGTTATGAGATTAGCGTGTGTATACAAAAAAAAAAAAAAAAAAAGCTACAGGGGGCGCGTGTCTGTCTGTGAGGTAGAGACCATGTGGTAAGCGGCTCAAGTGTAAAACAAAAGCACCTCCTCTTGCCGCAGTGAGTGGCGCGGACGTCGGCTGGCTAGTTGAATAAGCGTCAGCTTAAAAGATAATCCGGCCACGGGCTGGCGCGTCACACCTGTTGTTAATCACCCCCTGTAGTCTTTGTATACGCAGGTGACCCGGCTTTATCTCTTCACCAGCTATAATCCCATATACATGTAGCGCACGTTACACTCGTTATCTCTCTTTTCATGCTGAGGGATTAGGGGTGGAAGGGTTCAGGTGAAAAGCGATTTGATTCCTCTCTGGAAGAGGGTGGGGCTCTAGGTGAAAACAAGCTTAGACCATCCAGATTAGCCGCTCTCTCGGCTATATAAAGAGCCTCAATTTTTTTTATCTCTGCCCACTTCGTCTTGTTGTACACTATCAGTCACGAGGCAGACACTCGAAGTAGCAGATGTTTGCAGTATGGATTATACAGAGGTTACCTGCTAATAGGATTTTGTCAGAATAGGGTGAGTTGCTCTTAAAATGACCATTTTAAATGGGTTGTTAATATGGTATCTGATGTTAATGAGCTAACACCTAACATTGAGGATTATGACCTCCCAGAGGGGCGTCTCGCCAAATTCTCCGGTCTTGACTATAGGCTTAACTGTCTAAAGACTGTGGAGCACGTTAATGGGCGGTCTCCTTACTAATTTCACTTGACCAGGCCGGCAGGGTCAACTAGTCTAGGTAATTACAACCACAAGGGCGGCTACTCAACATCCAAGTGGACCTACTACTACGAGATTGTCTTTTGACCACTCTGCTGCCGCCTGCTGGTCTGGCGATTACATGCTCTAGTATAGTTCTCCGCTCTTTTCGTCAGATGGCGCCACAATAGGGTTTTTGTACATTTCCACGATACTCGATAATTTTAAACGCATAATGACCTATAATAAGCAACAAAGCACACTTCTAATATATTGAATATAAGAAACATGTCAACGTTGTGTAGTTCTGATAGAATGAGGCAGATTCTTTGAAATATCAACTAAACTATAGCGAGATTGAAAATACTACACCATATCTAAAGCGATATAAAAGCTATATAAAGTCAGAACTTCTCACGGAACGGCATCTGCAACGGATCACTCAACCATTCGTCCTCGAATGCCACACAGGGCTCCTGTCCATCAGGACTTTGAGCCTTGACGCTTTTGAGGGAGGTTTGATCTTATGTTGCTTAACATGTGGTGTAATTAATCAACACCGCGGCCCCTCTTTAGGGGCCACACAATAAACAAAGAATAAAAAAGGGTAAGCCTTAGGTTTAAAGTGAATCTCCCAGGATTTTGGCGAGGCCGACAAAGGGGGAGGTAACAGATTTAAACTGCAGGAGACTATACGCAAACCTTGATACTCTCAGAGGGGAGCCCCATATTGCGGGCCTGTGGTCAGATCTATCACCTCCAGGGTGCAGTCTGCATGTCATAAATGACCACCACAGACATTGGGATATAATGTTAATCCTACTCCAGGGTCTCCATAATTAGCGGGGCTCGCCTTGAGATGGGAAATTCACTACAGCACTATCTGTCGTTGAAAATGGTGCTCGTGTAGAGTCGGGATGATGTACCAAAAGAGCATTTTATACACAATGATACCCTTGTACAAATGCGTATACCTAGTAGGCTGTGTCTTATCATCAAATCTAAGAGGGTGCGCTATAGTTTTATTATACTTTTATAGACCATTTTAAAATCCGAGCTTAGCTTAGTTCATAGTCTCCTTACCAATTTTCACTTGACCAGGCTGGCAGAGCCAACTAGTCTAGGTAATTATAACCACAAGGGCGGCTACTCAAGATCCAAGTAGACCTACTACTACGAGATTGTCTTTTTGTCCCCTCTGCCGCCTAGTTATTACATCCTCCAGTCTAGCTCGCCACACCCTTTGAGCAGCTCCATTGCCTCGGTAAAAGTGTAGGGGTGTGCTTTCCACCTTCAGTCATCCATAGATTCGATCACCATCACCCCCCTTGAAATGACCTCAGCTGTTAATTAGGGCGTAAAGCAGCCCAACAACCAACCAAGTCCCTGTCAAAGATGTGAATAACGAACGCGCTAGTATAGTTCCCCGCTCTTTCGTCAGATGGCGCCACAATAGGGGTTTTGTACATTCCTACGATGCTCGCGAGCATTTCAACGCATAATGAGCTATATAGGCAACAAAGCGCGCTTCTAATATATTAAAATATAAAA
Source organism: Harmothoe impar (assembly GCA_947462335.1). Taxonomy (NCBI): domain Eukaryota; kingdom Metazoa; phylum Annelida; class Polychaeta; order Phyllodocida; family Polynoidae; genus Harmothoe; species Harmothoe impar. The sequence continues at coordinate 15,300,198 of OX381712.1, forward strand.
ACAATTCAATATTGTGTATTTCTGATAGAAATGAGGCGGTTTCCTTAAATACCAACTAAACTATAGCGAGATGAAAAATACCACACCATATCTAAGGCTTTATAAAAAGCTATAGAAAGTCAGAACCTCACACGGATCGGTATTCTGTCTGCAACGGATCACCCCTGACCCACTGGTCCTCGCATGCCACACACGGCTCTGCCGTGTTTGTGCTTTGAGGTATCACCCATCAAGTGATCCATGCTGCCCAACATGAGGCGTAATTAATTACGCTGATGTTGCATAGCACAGCGGCAGCATCTAACTAACTCTAAGGAGTTAGTCGGCCCCTCTTTAGGGGCCACACAATAAACAAAGAATACCCTGAATCTGGGACCTGCGGGCGAGGGCCCCAACTGTGAAGTCATTATTGGCCACATTGGTAATATCAATTAAAACTTTAGACAACACCCACCTTAAGTATCATTAACGGACAATATCAATAAACTTAGCATCCTCTTGGTTACCACATTTAGCACCAATTTTACAACTCACAGGGGCCACCCTTGAAAATAACACCAGCCTCACCACGCTTTTATTGCTCTGCTGATTTCTCCAATCCAAAACATTGGGTATCTAGTCCAGCTGTGAGCTCATTAGGTCAGCCCTTTGTCGGCCTCGCCGGCAAGTCCCGGATTCAGTATAGAAAGACTAAGGGGGCGGGGAGTAGGTCTTTAAGTTTAGCGCTATCTGTGTCATTAGACCATTCTTAAAAATCGACATGTGACATGAATAAAAAATTCTCAATTACTGTATAAGTAGGCGCCTCAACTCTTCCTTCAAATTCCGGCCTTGCGGGTGGTCAAATTAAAAAAAAAAAATTCCTAGTAGTCTATGGTCCCAAGAGTCCGATTGTATCAATTACAGTGCCCCTACATTTTCCCCCTTAGTGACACTAGTGACAACGCCTTTTTCACTTAGTGTCATGTGACATGGTCATTTCTTAAAAAGCGACATGCGACATGCGACACGTTCATCTCAAACCCTTAGCCTCTAGAGAGTTCAAAATAGCGCTGCCGCTGTAGTCTGCCCGTTTCTGTGATCAAATATGCACCCTTCCTAATAGCACCCCCACTGGTGCATTGCATAAAAATAGCCCTCCTGACCTCATTTCTTGAGCTATAAAAAAACACAAACCCCTCATTTTAATCACAATATCATGGCAGTCAACATGAATGGAGTCATTAGTGGAGAAAGATAAGAGTCTCTGTTTTCTGTAGCCTACAATATTATGGTGACATTCTTCATGTCAAAATGTAATAAATAAATATGAGTTGTTAAAACTTGTTACCATGGGGATGTTGGTAATTGTGTTCTTGAAGACGTATGTGAAATCCAGATGTATGTGCCTCTGCCCAACAATGACCCTAGCCATTTTAAGTAAACCTGTTCTGTCTGAGTTAGAAGGGTGCCTAGGGCCAGAGCTACAGAACCCCTAACTGCTGTGAAAGTGCCCCTCTCCTGCCTAGATCACAGAAATGGGAAATATGTTCAGATGCATTCACCATGATATTTCTGGATCTAAGCAGATCTGAAAAGCTCTCATAGAGATCTATACTAATGGAACCACTATGTATTTTTGAACTCATTTTTCAAAAATTTATCAAACTCCCTACCTTAGCGCCCCTATAAATAGGGTTAAGTACCTGTCCGACTCCCCTACCACTGCTGCTGGAGGAGTACCGAGAACTACCCTCTTTTTAGAAAACTAAGTAAAAATATCCTTCTTCATGTCCAGTTACATACAATGTCGATCAATTTGACACTGTAGCAGCATGTCTCCATATCTGTATGCTGCATAAATGCACAATACACGGTTCTGCACGCACTTAAACCAAGGCTAACATGGGTGACCTATATAGATGTGATACTCTCGTTTTCGGGGCTAGTAGAAATTAGGCGGCTAATATGGACGTTCCGGGTTCGAACCCTCACTAAGTTTTAGTCAAGACGTCTAGCCACGTCGCCTAAGGCGACAAAAGCGCGTCAAGGCGTTTACAGGGTTCGAACCCGTGAGCTGCTCCTTGGGGTCACAAAAAACGCTTCAACCTTAAAATCCCATAGGAAAAAAATTTGGGTTTTTGGACTTTAGGCCTGAATTTGGGGGTGATTCCGGGCTGATAGAAAAATAATTCTTGGACGAGCGGAAAATTGATTGTGGTTCCGCCGCAATTCATCCGACGAGGGGTAATCAGCCCCCCCCTCTGCCAATCATGGCAGTGAATTTAGACGGCGCGCAATCTCTCGCAGCCACCGCGGACGGACCAATTGGTCCTGTCGGCATCTTAGTATGGTTCGTGTGACCTACTTAGAGGCTCACACGGTGGGGGTGTGTCCGGCATTCGGCGCGCTGATTGGCTACTGGTGGGAGGTGCTGTGCTGCGTCAGGAACTTTACCTATTTGGGACGGGTGTTAAAGGCGCACTGAGTTGAGGTGCACCTTTAAGCAAGAGCGCGATCCGGTCGTCGCGTTGGTAGCCTTACTACCCGTCGCGCATTTAACTAGAGGCTTAAGTGTGACAAATGACGATTCTTTGTCGACGCGACTACTAACATCAGCAGCATCGGCAGCAGTGGTAGCAGCATCGGCAGCAGCTATAAGGTGAAAACATGTTCAGACACGGTCGGCATGTGAGACCTGTCCAGGCACGTCCGAGCAGGTTCGAACGTGTCTGAACATGTTCCGGAGTGCAAGACGCGTGCACACACAGACCGAACAGACACACACAGACCCACACACCCACACACCCCTATGTAGTGTGGGATGTAAAAGAAACTCTTGTCTCGGTAAAAGGGCCATAGATTCGATCACCATCACCGCCCTTGAAATGACCATAGCTGTTAACTAAGGCGTAAAGCAACCCACACACCCACACACCCACACACCCACACATTTTTCTGTATGAGCCTTCAGACCTGAAGCTGCTCAGTGTACGGGACTAAGTTTTGTCATAGGCCCTACGGACGCTACTCAAGGGGGAATAAGAGAGCCGTCTCACCATAGCATGGACTGGCTGTAGTTTTTTATGTTTCGGTACCTACAACCAAACAGCCAGTACCCACCCCAGGGCTTCATGTCGCACGCGGGAAAAGTATAAAGATTCGAACGGTGGCGCCAACTGTCGGAATAGCGGGTACACTACGTCAGTAGTTCTTTTGTTCTCCGCTGAGTGACTGGGCGAAATGTAGTCGGTAGCTCTATTTTCTGTGCACTGTTCTGTTCATTTTCTACACTTAACGCTTAAATAGACTACGTGTTTGTACAAGCTAACCGTTTTATCAGTGCAAAAATTAAATAAGCATCGGATAGAACAATAAAAAAATGAGAAAGTAATCCAGCACTTAGTATAACGCGCCAGTTTTATCATGAGACACCGAAAGTCTGTTTTTTTCGGGTGCATAAGACAGTCGACTGAGAGCTCCAAACCAACCAAAACGTACCAGAGTGAGATCTATCTCATTAGAACGTACCCGACAGGGCAGGGGCCTTCTACACCCAGGCTCTGATGAGCAAGCGACAATTGTTGCAGAGGTCCTATTCCTCTTTTGAGGTGGGACCAAAATTGAACAAAAGAATAAACTAAACCAAAAGCCTTAAGATTGAAAGAGTTGTAGATACTAATTTTAACGAGGAAGTCGCATTCATTAGTTTACAAATAGCCAGTGTAAGTACGCCTATGTATAGGAGAGAGACCTTGCTTATTTCTTATAGGGTTGTAAGATAGTCACATCATGATGCACATCATCATAAACGCATCATGATACATTTCATTGTAAGTAGACGAACCAGTAGACTCGCCTCTCTGCCCTCTAAAAGAGAGGGCAGAGAAGCGAGTCTCACTCTTAAAATCCCTTCCCCTCCCCTCCCCCCTCCCCCCCTCCCCCCCTCCCCCCCCCCCCATGCATCTTAAAGAGTGCCCCCCAGAGTGCCCCTCCCCCCCCTAAAAAAAAAGAGCCGCATTTTTAAATTATTTTTTAGCAAGCTTTCAGCTTGCTTTTTCTTTTTTAAAATTTATTTATCCATAAAAATCTCAAGTGACTTATTTTGAAATTCGCGCCAACCTAGTAGTCACGTGACCCCCTTAAGTAGGTCACTTCCAGTCACGTGACCTATTTGAATTTCCCGCCAACATGGTGGTCACGTGACCCTCTTAAGTAGGTCACTTCCGGTCACGTGACCTATTTGAATTTCCCGCCCAAAGGTCACGTGACCGGAAGTAGGTCACTTCCGGTCACGTGACCTATTTGAATTTCCCGCCAAAAGGGAGGCCTCTCATTGGCTGCTTTTGAATTTCCCGCCAAAAGGGAGGCCTCTGATTGGCTGCATGTCGATTGAGTAATAAACAGTAGTTAACTATAGTCCCGTTCCGATACATACTATACTACTCCCCTGCCCATTTGGGTTACTTGAATCTATTATTTGGTTTGCTTAATACTTAAATAAATATTTTACATGATGAATTGTGTGTTTGTTCTGCGTGCTGTGTGTATTTAAACTAACATTAATTCCTAAAGGGGGTAGTTCAGAGGCTATATGAGGGGCCATAGACTGAGAATATATACTGAGATAATAGACATGCAATTAGAAGTCAAGACATGAATGTATAGTAAATGCCCTTTATTGCAATATGATCAATACAGTTAAAGTTCAACAGCAAACTTAAAAAGGTATACTCAAGATATAGAAAAGAAATAGTATACTATCCTTTGAAATGTACCTTGTATGGCCTGACTACACACCACGCAACGGGCAAGCTCGCAACACAGTGGGTTATACTCATATCATGACGTGGTTTGCACCAGCTTAGTCCTTTTCAAATTCCTAACATTAAATGCATTTAACGCAGAGACTTTGTAAAGCATTTTGCCTTCGGTCTTCCTGACAATAAATGGTAATGGTACCCTACATATTGGACTTGTTAATAGAGCAGAGCTCTTACCGGATACCTAAATCAGTACAGATATATACGTCATTATATTATGTGGACATATGCTGTTCTGCTCGTCCCCTTTAAAACACATTAATCTCTCTAGCCTGATTTGCAGTTTTTGTTCAGGATGGGTCTTCATGGGTTAAGAATTGAATGGACATACCGTAAAACCCCGCCTATAGAACGAATTTATTTTGGCGTTTTTATATCTATAAGCCAATTTTTTCGTCCTACAGCTGGGTTTTTACGGTACTTATTGTCAGCATCGTTTTCACTCATGTACGATAAGTTTATTGTCAGTAATGGTTTTTATCTCATGCATAAGCAGTTCAGACTCATGTTCCTCGTCGGTATGGGTCCTGAGGTGTTGGAGAAGTTCATCTTTGTGGGTAAAGTTTTCCCCACAACTCAAACACTTTGTGGAACCCACTTCTGGATGAGTTATTATATGTTGATGTAGATACTCCAACCAGTCTGAGTGTGAAAGCTCTTCTGCGGGGAGCCTTATGTGTTTTGTTAGACTAAGTTGGTTTAGATCCTCAGTGTGGATGGCCGCGTGTTTCTCTAACGTCCCCAACTCACCAAACCACTTACTACACACGGAACCCTGGTGGGGGTTATTCTGTGTGTGGCTCCTCATGTGTTTATTCAATGTCACCTTGTGTTTAAACTTCTTGGGGCACACAGAACACTTGTGAGGTTTAGTGTGGGTTTTAAGGTGTTCTTGTAAGGTGTCTGTATTCCAAAATTTCTTTCTGCATATAGTACATCTTTGAGGTGCTGCTCCTTTGTGAGAAAACATGTGCTCATCCAAGCTTAATTTAACAAGAAATGCCATATCACAATGGGTACATTTGTAGGGTTTTTCCCCATGGTTTCTCACTATGTGTGCATTCAATTCCGATCTTAGGATGAATGCCTTAGTACATTGGGTACATTTGTGTGGTCTTTCACCTGTGTGAGTCATAACGTGCCGCCGTAAACTACTCGGCCTAGCAAGCATCAATCCACACATATAACACTTGTAAGGTGTTTGCCCTTGTTTGACAGGTATCTTGCGCATGTGTTGCTTTAGCTTCATGTGTTGCTTCAAAGTCCATAGCTGTGTAAACCTCTTGGTGCACACAGAACACTGGTGAGGTCTTTCATGAGTCGTTATGTGCCTATTGAGTGTCCGTTTTAGACTGAATGTCTTTTCACAGTGAGGACATGTGTGAGGGGTTTCTACAAATTGGGATGGTCCTCTCTCAGTGTGTACTTCTTGCATGTGTTTCTTCAGATGTGCTGTCAGACGGAACGTCTCATCACATTGAGTACACTTGTGAGGTTTCTCACCTGTGTGAATCGTCATGTGTTGCTGTAAAGTGCCACTGTGACGGACTACCAGGCCACATATAGAACACTTGTGTGGCCTTCGCATTTTATGACACTTTAAATGCTTCCCCAAGGATTTTCTCGTAGCAAATGCAAAATCACAGTAGGTACATTTGTAAGGTTTCTCCCCCGTGTGGCACTCCATGTGTTCGCTTAACTCTTGTGGTGTAGTAAACCTCTGACTGCACACAGAACACTTGTGAGCTTTTTCATGAGTTATTATGTGGCTATTGAAATTTGATTTCTGACTGAATGTCCTTTCGCAGTGCGGGCATTTGTGAGAGCTTTCTGCAGGTTGGGACGGTGTGACCCCATTGTGACCATTCTCTGTGGTACACATTTGTAAAGTTGGTGAATGACTAAACCTCTTTGCACATCTGTGCCTATCCAAACTTATTTTACGTGTGAATGTTATATTACACTGACTACATTTGACAGGTGCCTTGGGCATGTGGAACAACATGTGTTGCTTTAAAGTCCCTAATTGACCAAACCTCTTGCTGCACACAGGACACTTGTGGGGATATTCATGAGCTATTATGTGCTTATCAAAAAATCCTTTCAGAATAAATGTCTTTTCACAGTGAGGACATTTTCGAGGGCTTATTGGAAGTTTGGACGGTCTCTCCTCAGTGTGTTCCTCCATATGATTAATTAATTCTGTTTTCAGACAAAACACCTTATCACAGCGCGTACATTCGTGTCGTCCTTCAAGGGTATGCGTCATAATGTGTCTCTGTAAATTCCTCCGACACACCAGACCACATATATCACACTTCAGAGGCCCTTTGTGACGCTTCATGTGCTTCTTTAAGCTTTTTCCTTTACAGAATGCCAAATTACAGTGAGCACATTTGTAAGGTTTCTCTATTTCATCGTACCCCATGAGATGAGTTCTCATGTGCCTCTTCAAGATTAGTTCCGTTATAAATGCAGAATCACAGTGAGTACATCTGTAAGGTTTCCCTCTCGTGTGGCTCGCCATGTGTACCCTTAATGATAGTAACCGAATAAACCGCCTGCTGCACACAGAACACTTGTGAGGTTTTTCTCCAGTGTGTGTCAGCATGTGTCCCTTCAAAACTTGTGCTGTAGCAAACCTCTTGTTGCACATGGAGCACTTGTGAGGTTTTTCTCCTGTGTGTGTCAGCATGTGTCCCTTCAAAACGTGTGCTGTAGCAAATCTCTTCTTGCACATGGAACACTTGTGAGGTTTTTCTCCCGTGTGTGTCAGCATGTGTCCCTTCAAAACTTGTGCTGTAGCAAACCTCTTGTTGCACACGGAACACTTGTGAGGTTTTTCTCCCGTGTGTGTCAGCATGTGTCCCTTCAAAACGTGTGCTGTAGCAAACCTCTTCTTGCACATAGAACACTTGTAAGGTTTTTCTCCTGTATGTGTCAGCATGTGTACCTTTAAATATTGTGCTGTAGCAAACCTCCTGTTGCATACAGAACACGTCTGAGGGTTTTCTCCCGTGTGTGTCAGCATGTGTCTCTTAAATACTTGTGCTGTAGCAAACCTCTTGTTGCACACAGAACACCTGTGAGGTTTTTCTCCTGTGTGGGTCATCATGTGTCTCTTTAATACTTGTACTGTAGCAAAACTCTTGTTGCACACGGAACACATATGAGATTTTTCTCCTGTGTGGGTCATCATGTGGCCCGTCAAGACTGACTTCAGACTGAAAGTCCTTTCACAACGATCACATCTATGGGGCCTTTCTATAACCTGACACGAGATATTCGTGTTCAATACTACCTTCAGAACTGGCCAGCCTTCTACATGGTTCAATGTCTTTTCTCTTGTGTGGGTCACAATGTGTCTATCCAAGACCTTTTTATACATGAATGTCTTTTCGCAATGAGCACATTTGTGTATTTTATTCACAGTTGGGGTTGGCTTGTGTTTCTTTGTGCTACCTAATCCAACAAATGGCATGTTAGTACTTGCCCAATGACTCATCATCTTTTTGTGGTTCATGCCATGGTGGATTACAGTTGGTGAGCTCAAGCCGGCTTCCATTATGTAGCTCGACATTTAAGTAGTTCGTTGTCAAATGTTCTGATCAGAGTGAGAGTATGCGCTACAGGAACTTCTGGCTACGTCTGAGCTGGTCTATCTCTTCTACGCATTGTCAGTCTTCACCTTACAAAATAGAAACAAAACAATTCTTAATGACTGCAATTATCTTGAGGATTGGGATGGGAAGAAATTTGATATAATGCCCCCGACATAGGCTACATATATATACGTTTATGCTAAAACCAGAGATATAGAGGCTAGCCCCTGCTAAAACTTACGATAATGTCCCTGAATTGTTATGAAGAGGCAAATTATCTTTTCATGATTAGTCCTACTATATTGTCATTCACCCCCACCATTCACGTATATGGCCCTAGACCCCTATATTCGACATGGCGGCATGGCCATTTCTTAAATTCGACATGCGACATGAGGCCTAGTGACATGCGACATGAGGCTTAAAATCATAGTGACATGGGACATGGACAGTTCTTAAAATCGACATCGGACATGAGCATTTTTTAGCGACATAGACATGCGACATGGCCATTTCTTAAAACCGACATGCGACATGGAGACCCCCCCCCCCCATCAAGGGCCCCACGTATATATAGAGCCATTTTCATCAGCCTACATGGCACGACATATTGGATGTAAACTCCCATGCCAATTTCTTGGCATTGTGTCAGAATAGCAACAGGCACAGGGTTGTTTTTCTCGAAGATTTTCACGCCCCACCTTTCAACTATAATACCAGGGTACCGGTATTAAATGTGCAGGCGGTTTTTTTCATGAAGTGGCGTAATTTCATCCCCAGTTAACAGCAGGAGCCTCGGAGAGCAGGGGGCCCAAATTTCGAAATTGACCACGGCCACGCACCCCCCTCCTAGTTCGACACTTCTACCCCTGTAACAGGGGTAGAAACCATGTTCCCTTTGGGCTAACCAAGTCACTCTGCCAATCTGGCAGAGTAGCTATTTTGATGGAAGTATTCACTCTTCAGTCTAATGCTTCCAGCCACATGTCCCTCAATGTATTCCCACCTGTTCACCATCCACAAGGTATTCCTAATACATAAATAGATCTGTAATCCTGGCTTTGTTTGATGTCAACTCCACTCCTCTGGGACACCCCTCCCACCACTTCTCCCTGCTGTTGATATCAGAATGTGTGACATACACTAACATTAACATGTTTGCAGCAGAATAATGTTGCTGGACATGTGGAGTACCTTTGGGGGAACAAGATTGACTACTTTGAGGGACTGACAGTGAGTACATTTATGAGAACAACACTCGTTTTACTCCCACTAGTCTATAGGATCTCTATGTAGCCCGGGGGGGCCACTCCCTCAGATTTGGATACCATGTGTGAACACGATTCCAAGGGAAAGGGTCCGTTTTTGGGTCCTAGGCACGGGCCCGCGAGGGCCCTTGATAAGGGGTGCTTTTTAATCAAATTCTGAGAGAAAGGGGTACATTCTCAGAGCTTTAAAGGGTAATTTTTAATTCATTATCCTATAATATTTCTTGGTCAACCTTGAGAAGGGGATTTTTCTCAGGGTCATCCATAATTAGGGTATATTTTTTAGGATCATCCGTGATTTAGGTCAGTTTTCTTGCTAATTTTCCCTTGAAAAGGATATGACTTTTCGAAAATTTTGCCCCTTGATAAGGGTACCAGATTTGAGGTGATGTTCACACATAGTGACTATAGAAAAGATAGGTAGTGGCCCCCCCGGGCTATGTAGCTGCAGTCTGGCGCAGTAGCGCCAGATGTGTCGTACACCATGAATATTTGGTTTGAGGTTGAGCAGTGCCTTCCCGGGCTTCCGTAGACTAGGCATTTCCCTTTGTGGTTCTGAGTGCTAACCAGTGACACCAGAGTACTACACTACAGTCTGTAGTGTAGTACTCTGGTGTCACTGGTTAGCACTCAGAACCACAAAGGGAAATGCCTAGTCTACGGAAGCCCGGGAAGGCACTGCTCAACCTCAAACCAAATATTCTGTAGTACAGACTGCAGTAGGTCTACTGCCGTGGCTGCATTAGTATTTAGTACACGGTGCTGACCGTGCTCATCTTGTCAATATCAGACTTCTCGGACTGCTCTGGTGTTTAGGAGCGCCTGGGCGGATAGGGAGAGTATTGGCGCCTTACTATGGCTGCATCAAAGCCATTATACCCGTAGTTACAATTAAACTAACCTCAATGATCGTCTTCATTATATCGTCATCTTGTGTTGTTTATAATTTCGAACGGCAGGAAGTTGTGCGAAAAAGGTAAGAGTTGTATCCGCATGCGTAAAAGTTGTCTCCGACTAACACTGGCGGAGTAACAGCACGGGCCACATCTTAGCCACATCTAGGTGGCAGCACTAGGTAGCCTTCCCGCTCCCCTATGCACTCTGTGCTAAAGGGTGTCAGGGCTTTTGGTCCCCCTGACACACACTTTAATCCCCTGACACTAGCCCCCCCCCCCGATTCATAAGCATGCCCCCCACCCACCAAGATCTTTTTCTAGGATTTTAAATGAAATTCTGCCAAAAGAAAATGGTCAACAGATTGGCCTCCATGTTGACAAATTGGCCGCCATGTCGACAGATTGGTCGCCATGTTGACAGATTGGTCGACAGACTGGCCGCCATGTCGACAGATTGGTCGCCATGTTGACAGATTGGCCGCCATGTCAACAGAGTGGCCACCATATCGACAGATTGGTCGCCATGTTGACAGATTGGTCGACAGACTGGCCACCATGTCTAGCCATGTTTAATAACAGATTGGCCGCCATGTCGACAGATTGGTCGCCACTTTGACAGATTGGTCGCCATGTTGACAGATTGGTTGACAGACTGGCTGACAGACTGGCCGCCATGTCGACAGACTGGCCACCATGTCAACAGATTGACCGCCATATCGACAGATTGGTCGCCATGTTGACAGATTGGTCGACAGATTGGCCGCCATGTCGACAGACTGGTCGCCATGTCGACAGACTGGCCGCCATGTCGACAGACTGGCCGCCATGTCGACAGACTGGCCGCATTGTCGACAGACTGGCCGCCATGATGACAGATTGGTCGACAGACTCGCCGCCATGTCGACAGATTGGTCGACAGACTGGCCGCCATGTCAACAGACCAGCTGAGTAGTATTATATGTATCGGAACGGGACTATGCTTAAGTACTGTTTATTACTCAATCGACCTGCAGCCAATCAGAGGCCTCCATTTGGTCACGTGACCCCCTCATTTGCATAATTACGTAATAGGCCACGCCCCTCATTTGCATAATTACGTAATAGGCCACGCCCCCTTGATCACCAGCCAATCAGAGGCCATTTGGTCACGTGACCCCCTCATTTGCATAATAGGCCACGCCCCCTTGATCACGTGACCCCCTCATTTGCATAATAGACCACGCCCCTTTGATCACCAGCCAATCAGAGGCTTCCATTTGGTCACGTGACTCCCTCATTTGCATAATAATGGATCAGGTGACCCCCTCATTTGCATAATAGGACCACACCCCCTTGGTCACGTGACCGGAAGCGCTCTTTATTTGGAAAATAGACCACACCCCCTTGGTCACGTGACCTGAACCCCTCCCTCATTTGCATAATATAGATAATAGACAGACCACGCCCCCCTTTTGGTCACATGACTTGGACTAGCCAATGGGAGGTTTCTATGGGGGGGAGGGGGAGGGGGGGGAGGGGGGCACTTTAAGATGCATGGGGAGGGGAGGGGGGGGGTAGGGGGGCACTATTTTGGGGTGGGCGGGCACTTGGGGGGGGCCTTTGGGGTCTGCTGGAGAGAAAAAAAATTTTTTTATCTGATCTCTAGGGAATCGCCTCCTCCCTACCCCCCTTTAGGGGGGGTAGGGAGGAGAGTCGGAGGTGACTGTAGAGGAGTTTTTCGGTGACTTGATGACTTTCAAACGACTGATAGTTGATAAATTTGATAGGCTACAACAACATCACGTGGCTCTCTTTTGTTTGTAAACAACACCACGTGGCTCTCTTTGTTTGTAAACAACACCACGCGGCTCTCTTGTTTGTAAATAACACCTACTAAGTTTAGTCATAGGTAGCAGCAGCAGCAGCAACAGCTTCAGCAGCAGCAGACAGCAGCCCGTGGTCACGCGACCTCTTCATAATTTGCATAATAAGCCACAACAACAGCACGTGGCTCTCTTTGTTTGTAAACAACACCTACTAAGTTTAGTCGTAGGTGTCTAGAGCAGCAGCAGCAGCAGCAGCAGCAGCAGTAGCAGCAGCAGCAGTAGCAGCAGGAGCAGTAGCAGCAGGAGCAGCAGCAGCAGCAGGAGCAGCAGCAGCAACATCAACAGCAAAAGCAACAGCCCGTGGTCACGCGACCTCTTCATTTTGCATAATAAGCCACAACAACACCACGTGGCTCTCTTTGTTTGTAAATAACACCTACTAAGTTTAGTCATAGGTGTCTAGAGCAGCGGCAGCAGCAGCATCTTCAGCAGCAGCAGCAGCAGCAGCAGCGTCATAGGTGTCTAGAGCAGCAGCAGTAGCAGCAGCAGCGTCATAGGTGTCTAGAGCAGCAGCAGCAGCAGCAGCAGCAGCGTCATAGGTGTCTAGAGCAGCAGCAGCAGCAGCAGCGGCATCTTCAGCAGCATCTTCAGCAGCAGCAGCGTCATAGGTGTCTAGAGCAGCAGCAGCAGCAGCAGCGTCATAGGTGTCTAGAGCAGCAGCAGCAGCAGCAGCAGCATCTTCAGCAGCAGCAGCAGCAGCAGCAGTAGCATCTTCAGCAGCAGCAGCAGCAGCAGCAGCATCTTCAGCATCAACAGCAACATCAGCAAAAGCAACAGCCCGTAACTTAGCATCATGTGCATCAGCCATAGCAGCAACAGCGACATTGCGACTAGCATCAGCGAAACAGGCTATGTTTTTAGCAGCTGTATAAGCATTAATAGCACTAGCCCTAGCAGCAGCCGCAACAGCGTCACTGTTAGCAGTCGCTGCAGCATCAGCAGCAGCAGCATCGGCAGCAAGAGCGGTAACAGTAGCAAGAACATTAGCAGCACGTGCAGCAGCGGCGAGAGTAACAGCAGCGTTGTTAGCAACATTAGCGACTTCGTATGCAGCATGTGTAGCACGAACAGCGGTACGAGCTTCACGTCTTGCACGAGCAGCAGCAATAGCTGCAGAAGTAGCCCTCACACTATCCAGCCACCCGTACGAATCTTGATAAAAACGAACCTCCGCGTTGCTACTTGTTAACTCATCAGTAACCATGGACGTCTCCTCCGTGTGGTGTTGTCGCGGCTCTGTAGTAGTGTCGGGATGCTCACATTTGGTAGAACGTAGAGTGATTCCTGATGACGCCATGCTGAAGGTGGTAGAAGAAGTGTGTGGGATCCATGTTTCACTCTCGCTTATGTACTAGGCTCCGAGATAAGCCTCTTAACTCAAGAGAAAAACTCTCACTAGGAAGGCGACCAGCTGTCTACCTGTGTAGGTGCGGGTTCGTTACATCTTTAATCCTGTTCGACTCCCCGAGGAAATAGATGAAAAAAACAAAAGATCATCTTTCAAGCACTAGAATCCGCAGTCAGTAGGAAGCTATAAGGAGCTTAACTTGTTTTTGATTTAAGCTGTCTACCACACGCACGCGCTTGTAGTCACAGCTAGAGTGGCAGACATCCGTCAGCCCGCTGGTGCATGACACTCGGCCTTAGACATCCCCTGTAGTTTTTTTTGTATACACAGTTGACTAGCGTCTTAATCTCTTACCCAGCTATAATCCCATATACATGTAACGCGCATTACTCCCCTTTATGGCAATTATCAGATTGATTTTAAGGGTGGAAAGGGCTTAGGTGATTAGGTCCCTCTCTAGCTGAAAACAGGCTTAGACCATAACATGCAGTCATCCGGCCGCGTTAAACACCCCCTGTAGGCTTTTTTGTATGTACACTCTTGATCCCCTCTCTAGGTGAAAACAAAGCTTAGAAGTCATCCGTCCACCGGCTGGCGCGTCACACCTGTCGTTAATCACCCCCTGTAGGCTTTGTATACACTCTTGATCCCCTCTCTAGGTGAAAACAAAAGCTCCGGCCACGGGCTGGCGCGTCACACCTGTCGTTAAAACGCCCCCTGTAGTCTTTATATACACAGTTGTCCCGCCTTATCTATTCACCAGCTATAAGCCCATATACATGTACATGTGATTTTTTATATCCTCTCTGGAATAGAGTGGGGCTCAAGGTGAAAACAAGATTAGGACATTCGCTCTCTCAGCTATATAAAGAGCCTCAATTGTTCTTGCAACAGCACTTCACCACCGGTACACTATCAGTCACGAGGCAGATGTTTGCGGTATGGTTCATACAGGTTACTTACTAATAGCGGTTTGGGTGAGTAGATCACTTTTTTTCCTAAAAAAAAAACCCCACTTAGAACTCGGGTATGTATATGTAGCACTGTTAGTGTAAGTACACAGTAGAATCTACTGCACTATAGACTTAACCCTCTGAAGACGGTGGAGCGCGTTAATGCGCAGGTCTGTGCCGGCGTCACTGTTTTTTTTGTTTTTTTATTCTAACTAAAAAAAAGAAAAAAAAGTCAGAAGTCAATCTACGACCTATCAAAGACAATTTTGTGATAAGTTCAAACTAAATAAGAGACAGTTTGAGCGTCTCTTAGTCGCTGTCAAAGATGCGAATAACGAACGCGCTAGTATAGTTCCCCGCTCTTTCGTCAGATGGCGCCACAATAGGAATTTTGTACATTCCTACGATGCTCACGAACATTTTAACGCATAATGAGCTATATAGGCAACAAAGCGCGCTTCTAATATATTAAAATATAAAAAACAATTCAATATTGTGTATTTCTGATAGAAATGAGTCAGTTTCTTTAAATACCAACTAAACTATAGCGAGATGAAAAATACCACACCATATCTAAGGCGTTATAAAAGATATACATAGTCAGAACCTCTCACCGAGTCGGTAATCTGAAAAACGGATCAACTCGTTTTGACTCGTTGTGCCACAAGGGCCCCCATCCAACGGGGCCTTTGAGGCCTTTGAGGCCAGAGTGATCCATGCTGCTTAACACGCGGCGTAATTAATTACGCCCATGTTGTGCAGCATATAACCAACTGGCAGTGCCAGTTGGTTGGCCCCTCTTTAGGGGCCACACAATAAATAAAGAATAGAAGTCTAAGGGAACGTTCACAAACGTCACCCCTTCCTACGGGGTGGGTGGGTCTTTGGCCCGGGGTGGGCACTGAGTGTTTGAGGGTAGATAGCAACTGCCGCCCTACCGCCCTACTTTTCAGAGCTTGGGAGATTCGACCAACCTACTTTTCAGAGCTTGGGAGATTTGACCACCCTACTTTTCAGAGCTTGGGAGGTTTGACCGCCCTATTTATGTGGATAATCTGTACATGGACCGCCCTACTCCAACCCACTGCATTTACTTGCTGGATGGGATATTATAAGTTTAGGTCTCTCACAATTTTGTACAAATTCATTTTATTCATCCCTTCTAGCAATAATCTTTACTAATCCGCGCCTTACCTACTACATCTGACCGCCCCCCTTTTTGGGATCTAATGGAAATTCACCGCCACCCGCTTTTCAGAGCTGTGCTGCAGCGGTTATCCAATACATGGCAGAGTAGCCCCCCCGGGCTCTTTGGGTTTAGTGACAAAACAGCGACATGTGAGTAGGAGGGGGGAGAGTCGGAGTTTGCGTGTCAGCTCTCTTTTTTTTTTCCAAGTCTACATATTATTTATGATTAAAAATTTAAAAAAAAACACGATAATATAGCGCGCTGATCAAAAACTGAATAGAAAAATAACCAAAATAGGTTGGGGAAATCTCTGCTATCTAGCTGATCGGTCGTTGTCACACGATGCAGAAAATTTACTTTTAGAAAATCTATATTAGGACCACAGACGGGGCACATGTGTGACTTGTCGAATATAAGAGATGCCAATGGTCCTTGTCGAATTTAAGAACTAGGTCTTGTCCATTGTCTATTTTGAGAAGTAGTCTTGCCCGTCTTGCCCCTTGTCGCCAACTCCCAGCACCCCCGTGTCTCTTTGTCCATATTGGCTAAAACAGGACATTGTTGACTTGGCTATTTTACCTGTCTGGGGTCTTATTATTAATCTCTGTGTATAACTTGCAGCTTATATGTTGTACCAAACCTCCTTTCAAAATGTCAGAATAGGCAGTAACTCAAAAATAGAGGGCGATAACTGTGTTGTATTTTGGGAGGGTTTATTGAGTGCAACTTTATAGTAATATAGAATTGAGCCCGAACTAGTTCTATAGACAGAGGAAAAATATATCTAGGTCGCCAGATTCCATCTCTTTTCTATGCCAAAATATGTCGGAATCTCTTTTTTTTACTGAGTGGTTATTTTTTGATAGTGTAGAACTAATATCTGTCTAATTAAAAACCCTTATCAGTTCTGTTTTTACATACAAAGAATTTTCCCACCCTTCTAGGCTTTTTCAAAGGATAAGAATTGAGATAGCTGAAGGCCGTTATGTATGTTTTAAACCCTTTTGGTGATACTCTACATAGGCCCCTAGACGGGGGGATGCTGTGTCACTTGGCGATTTTTTTTTTTTTAAGAAATGGCTATGTCCCTTGTCCCTTTTTAAGAAAAGCGGTTTGTCCCTTGTCACTGACACTATAAAAATGTCACTACCCCTCATGTCACTTGTCGATTCTAAGGAATACCCATGTCACTTGTCGATTCTAAGGAATATGTCTTTTTCCCTTGTCACTAGGGTCATGTCGATTTGTCGATTTTTTACCCGTCTGGGGCCCCCTCTACATAAGGGAGAATCTAAAAAATAATAATTTAAAACGATTAGGGTCGGGCCAAAATGATAGGGTCGGTCGGGTTACCGGAACACAACTTTTTTTTGTTCGGCCTATCCCCTTCCCCTCATGATTAGACCCGATACGACGTCACATTCATCATGATACCATCGTACACCATGATACACACACGCCGCGCACTGCACACACACACACACACACACACACACGCTCTCTCACACACGCTCACACACGCTCTCTCACACACGCTCACACACGCTCTCTCACACACGCTCACACCCACCACACACACACACACACACACACACACACACAGACAGACAGACAGACAGACAGCACACAGTACACCTGATGACCTCCGCATGATGACCTGACGCCCTTCCTAAAAAAAAAACCCAACCCGGCCTACCTACTCAAGAGGGTTTCAGTGTAGAGACTATTAGGGGTTTTTCTGATGCGTATATTATATTGAGATTGATTTTCAACTGTGCATGATGGTCGCCGCCCATAATTAGTGACAACTAAACCTCTGCTGGAGAGTGAAAGCTACGTTGAGTCTTGAGGTGCGCAGAGATACTATCTGCCGCAGCCTGATTTTAGTTCCATGCTATTTAGATAACCGCCCCATTTAAAATCTCTCGATCCTAGAAAAGAAAAAAAAATGCTAGAGTTTATCATGGACGCGTCTCAGTTTTAGTCAAGCCGTAAAGTGAAGAACCTGAGCTTGTACATATACCCACATGAGGGGTGACCCCGGACGTTCAGTTAGTACTGAGTCTATAGTCAAGTTCCACTCTCTAAACAGAGCTTTAGCGCCTCTGTTATCTAGACCGCGCGCGCGCGATTTTTTTTGCTGAAGCAGCTAATCAATGGAAAAGTAGAGAACACGTACTCGATCAAAAACTGCTTCAGAGGCTTGTTATCAGGTATTATCAGTTAAATCAAAATATTTCAAAACATCCAGCAAAGCAGGATGGCATGTCCTACAGCTGGGCGCTGACGAGCAGACGCCGCTGACGTCCTTTCAATCAGGTCGCAGCGCTTTTAGACACCTTTTCTGTAGGGCCTGTCTCATACCTTAGTATATAATACCGTAAACGCCGGGTGATTAGTATATGATCACATTGTCAGTCGCGGATCCACAAAGAGGCTGGATAAGCCACGAGCGGACCCGCGACTACAATGTGACATAATCTTACCATGCGCTTGTTTTGTTTTGTTTCTATTTACAACAGCAAACATTTCAACATCCTATTGTTTTTTTTTAAATGATGAAAAATCAGCCCAAAAAAAGTAAACATTTTAGAGCTAAATTTGTGGAGGATAGCCGGACATGCTGATGTCCCTAGACCCCTAAATTCGATATGGTGACATGGTCATTTTCTTAAAATTCGATACGACGACACGGGCATATCTTAAAAAATCGACATGGGGCACGGTCATCTAAGTGACATGGGCCATGGGGCATTTCTTAAGTCCGACATGTGACATGGACCATAGTGACATGAGAAAAAAAATGTTCGAAGAGTACATCAGAAAAGTACCATTTCAAGCCTAAACATTTCGCCAAAAAGTTTTTCTTGGATGGTACCTGGCTTTGCAGTGTCTGGGTCCTTAAAAATGTACCAGAATGCTCAAATTTGAGTTCTAAATATTTCAAAAAACGTTTCTCCCTTAGCGACATGTGACATGGACATTTCTTAAATTCGACATACGGCTGCATGGGGAGGACCCACCCGTCAAGGGCCCCATGATGCCTGATACCCGCCGCGCTCAAACTAGCGTGGTGGTTCTAGGTAGACCTTCTTTCAGTATCCTCGTGACCAGATCCGGTCATTTTGACAAAAAAAACTGTCTGGCTAGCCGACCGCTGACGTCAGCTTAATTTTGACGACGTTGCTCATTACGCGTCATCAACAGTAACCAAGGTAACTATGGTTATTGTTATCAGGTCCGTAAGACAGTCTAAGACGGCTTGTAGTCGCGTTTTGCTCTCCCTAATACTCTAATTTAAGTCGAGTTACCACTAACCCCCTACAAAAGAGGGTAGTCTCATTTGTGTAATTCAAAGTCGTTCCTTTGTTAGCAATAAGGGAGTCGTTCTATTCATTGATTTTTTTATTTGTTTTTGTTTACAACAACAAGTCAAAGTACAGTCAATCAACCGAGATCCTTCCTCCTCCGTGGGGGTGTAGAAAGATCTCCCCCCCCCCCTGAGGTTACAAAGTCACCTCTTTTAAGGGGCTACAGGTCGCAAAGTCGCTTTCGCTTTCGCTTACAAGTCGCAAAGTCGCAAGAATATTCAAGTTAAAAGTCAAATTTATCAATATCAGTATGGTCGTTTGAAAGTCATCAAGTCACCGAAAAACTCCTCTACAGTCACCTCCGACTCGCGATTCCCTAGAGATCAGATAAAATTATTTTTTTTCTCTCCAGCAGACCCCAAAGGCCCCCCCCCAAGTGCCCGCCCACCCCAAAATAGTGCCCCCTACCCCCCCTCCCCTCCCCATGCATCTTAAAGTGCCCCCCTCCCCCCCTCCCCCTCCCCCCCATAGAAACCTCCCATTGGCTAGTCCAAGTCATGTGACCAAAAGGGGGGCGTGGTCTGTCTATTATCTATATTATGCAAATGAGGGAGGGGTTCAGGTCACGTGACCAAGGGGGTGTGGTCTATTTTCCGAATAAAGAGCGCTTCCGGTCACGTGACCAAGGGGGTGTGGTCCTATTATGCAAATGAGGGGGTCACGTGATCCATTATTATGCAAATGAGGGAGCAAATGGAAGCCGTGACCAAATGGAAGCCTCTGATTGGCTGGTGATCAAAGGGGCGTGGTCTATTATGCAAATGAGGGGGTCACGTGATCAAGGGGGCGTGGCCTATTATGCAAATGAGGGGGTCACGTGACCAAATGGCGGCCTCTGATTGGCTGGTGATCAAGGGGGCGTGGCCTATTACGTAATTATGCAAATGAGGGGGCGTGGCCTATTACGTAATTATGCAAATGAGGGGGTCACGTGACCAAATGGAGGCCTCTGATTGGCTGCAGGTCGATTGAGTAATAAACAGTACTTAAGCATAGTCCCGTTCCGATACATATAATACTACTCAGCTGCCATCATTTTGACATCTTGGCCGCCACCATGTCAACATCTTAGCCACCATGATGTCGACATCTAGGGCGATATGTCGACATCTTTCTTCAATGGCCGCCATGTTGACATCTTGGACACCATGTCGACATCTAGGCTGCCATGTCGACATCTAGGTCGCCATGTTGACATATATGTCGACATGTAGTTTGACATGTAGGTCCATGTGTGTATGTTGACATGGTGGTGTGTATGTCGACATATGACGGCCTGTATGTCGACATTTGACGGCCTGTATGTCGACATGGCTGTGTGCATGTCGACATGGCAGTGTCTATGTCAACGTAGCGGCGTGTATGTCAACATGGCGGCCTTTCCCAGTGGGATGGCCCTAGACCCTTAAATTCGATATGGCGACATGGACCATTTTGAGGCTTAGTGACATCATATGGTGACATGGGACAGGAGGAAAAATTAGATAGTGACATGGGACATTGGTAATTTCTTAAAATCGATATGGCGACATGGGCATATCTTAAAATCGATATGGCGAGATGGCCATGTCTTAAAATCGACATGGGACATGGGGACCCCCCTATCAAGGGCCCCAGTGGGCACAGAACATTGAATCAACATTGATAAATGGTTGTCAATGTTGATTCAATGTTGATCCAACATTGATTTAATGTTGAACTAAATTTTGTGCCCACTGGGTTATGTCGACATATGGCGGCCTGTATGTCATTTGAATTTTTTGGGCCCTATTTCACTCAAAACCGGTCTTTGGATTTTTTTTTAGGGGGGGGGGGGGCAGGGGTCGGGGAGGGGGGGAGGGCAACTGTCCCAGGTGGCCAAAAGTCAGGAGGCCAAGCACTAGTGTCCCAGGGACCAGAAGCCCTGGAATCGCTCCCATGATGCAGTTTACCCGAGGCGATTTTGTTGGGACCTGGTCTGTTATGTCCATGCCGGGCGCCATGTTGATGTGTGATTTTACAAGTTTCTTTTCACGGAACTGCACCCCAAATGTTCGCAGTATCGCTAGCAGTGAAGCTACTGGTAAAGTATAAAAACTGCTAAACAATAAAACGTTCATCACTTTTTAAGACATGCTTTAATTAATTCTTGGCATTTCTATGTACATCTGGCTTAAATAAGCCTTTTTTCTTTCATTATCCCTTCATTGTGGTCATAGATGGTTCCCGGTCATAGAGTTTCAATTTGTATCGATTTAGTGAGAGTTGGCATTATGCGCTTTAGTGTCAACTGTAGACATGGTATTACGGGTTACTTGCATTGCCATTTTATTATCAAATATTGTTGATTAAGTCCCTGTAGATTGTTTTATTACAGATACAGATAGCCATCCAATCCCCTCACGGGTCTAGTCACCCTGACTGGTCACGTGGCTAGAGCTTGACATTATATAGCCCATTCAAATCCACTAATGCAGTAATTGGGACCCTTTGTTGTCATGGAAACAATTGCACATCTTATTGTTAGGAAGGGTTTGAGTTGGGGACCTCGTATATAGGGACTTCTCATTGTGTTCTTAAAAGAGTTATTATTTTATCAAGAAAAATAAAGTACATTGGAGATTCTTACAAGAGAGCTGATATCCTACTATCCAATGAATAACAACTATAATTATAGTGAATACAAAGTCATATGTAAGATGACCGTTTAAAATCCGTGGTCAATGTTCCATAAACTCTTGATTCAATATCAACATTGACAACTATGGTTAATTAGTTTTACAGATGCATATATTCCACGCTATATATATTTACAAGTAAACATGCATATGTAGGGCCTATCATGTAAATGTCGACATTTACAATACTAGTTTACAACTTTACAGGTATCCATTCTGGTATTTCAATCAACATATATATAGCATTTTAAATTATATATCTTAAAGAGAGAGCTGCACACTCAAGTGGCAGAGATGGTTGTTGCTGCACGAGCCCATGCCTAGCCCCGTACTGGACTCCCCCTAGGCCAAGTGCAGTGTAAGGCATGGCACTACTTTTTCAGAAACCATCAAAAAGGTCATTTTTAGGTGAAGCGCAATACATGTATATATTTCATAGTTGTCATGATTGTTCATGGTGTCACAGTAGATTCGGACGTGCTTCATGTTCTTTTGTATTGTTTACGTCCACAGCCACCACCCAGCTAGGTGACTCTCACAACTTCATATTTCAGTATGCATTCATCAATCTGAATTCTCTACCAACAACATGATCTGCACCACGAGGGTTGTCGGCTAGGTAGTATCTCAGCTTCTCCCAGAACAACCTCTCTCCAATCACCAAGAAGGTGTTTGTCTTCATGTACAGCTTCATAGCTCGTGTCAGACGAGCCTCAAGCACAATGTCAGTTAGGACAAGGATTAGCCGAATCTGTTTGTCTTTTAAGACCTGAAATTATCATTTTTGCATTAGTTTATGTCAGTGGAATATACTTGTCACAAGTTTGGTAAATTTGGGAAACTAATTTATTGTATCAATTAGTGTAAAGGTTTCTGAGTTTGAGCCATCATTTGTTCAAATCACTCAGATATAGGTCTATTAAAGTTGAATCTAGGAAAATGTATGAATATATTTTTGGGAATATGGGCATGAACAATATTAACATGATTTTTAAGAACTAGTTTCACCTGGTAATGTGCAGCATCGAATGAGTATTCAGCCCACTGTGTGTCCAGGTGGTTTGGTGTTATTAAAACGATGGTACGTTTACTCAGCTGGACCGAAGCAACTACAGCATCAGTGGTTGTGGTACCTGGATGCCAGTCTCGACACTCTACACACACCTAGATTGAAAAAAATTAATGTAAATCAGAAAGCAGTATTGGCAATCAGAATAATATCTTCACTCTATCTATCAATCTGATTCTGCTGTCATAAAATCATCATCAAATAATATTCTTATGAAAATAATAAGCAATTAGCCTTCCGTTTTTGATGTTAAGTTAAAGTCATCATTATAGTTGTCCATAAGGATATCAAACAGATTGTCAGCCACAAGGCATGTGCCACTATCCAAGACGGTGAAGCAGCTGGCTGGATTCTCAGAGTTGTGCAGCACATTAACAGTTCTTTGATTTCCTGGAACAAAATTACAAATTAATTGACAATTGTATGCACATCACTTGGATCTCGTCCTTCTTTTCTGAATAAAAATAGATCATTTTCTAAAAAAAAAAAATTTAAAAAAAAAGGATATTGCTAAGAACATGAGGCATCTGAAAAATGATTATAATATAATATACTATACTTTTTTTTAAATGATAAAGATAAATCCTAGAAGACAAAGAGTATCATGACCTTGTAAGACATATCTCGTTCCTCCAGTTCAGGCAGTAGTTCACGCACAACAAGTCTTTCATCAACTTTGGCATATGCTATAAATTAGTCATATGGCTTGTCATCATTATCTTCTTCTTCTCGACGGAAACGTACACCAAACTTGTTGTAGAACCACACTCTGAGCAGTAGACGAGTCTTGTATATTACCAGTA
Organism: Harmothoe impar; assembly: GCA_947462335.1. Lineage (NCBI taxonomy): Eukaryota > Metazoa > Annelida > Polychaeta > Phyllodocida > Polynoidae > Harmothoe > Harmothoe impar. The sequence goes on from OX381712.1 coordinate 15,324,021, forward strand.
TAAGTATGGCTAGAACTGCGATCACTGCAGCAAGTGAGACAACTTCAGTGATAGACTTGTGGTGCACAGTGTGATGGTACACCCTCTCAATGACCGTTCTGTTTGTGCATACTGCAAAGTCAATGTCTATCACAGCTCGGTAATTTAGTGATGATATTGTGTTTGTCATGTTGTCAGATTCAATGTTGTAAGCCACATCTGGGGGTGCTGTATTACTGCAGTAGATACTTGAACGATTCACAATTGCTTCGAAACGTGTTAACCAATCTTTAAATACAGGTCCAAACTGGCAGTCGCATGACCATGGGTTATCATACAGAGTAAGCTCCCTGAGAGAATACATTCTCGCAAAAAGTGGCACATGAATGTATTTCAAATTGTTTTCATGTAACCGAAAAGTTCTCAACTGCAGGAGGTCATCAAAACTGCCAATTTCAATTTGATGAATTTTATTTCCTTGCAGATAAAGCTCTTGTAGGTTAATGAGGAAGGTGAATGTGTGTTTGCTGATTTTCTTTAAGTTGTTCTGCTCTAAATGAAGCACTCTTAACCTTGTCATATTACTGAAGGCTCCGGGTTGGATTTGTGAAATATGGCTGTTGGCTGCATTTAGTTTCAACAAGTATAGATAATTCATACTCGATGAATTTATAGTAGTCAGGTAGTTGGCATCCAATGTTATGCTTCTTACATACAATGGTCCCTCATAAGGAAGACTTGTTGACTCAGGTAGCTCTGCTACCAGAGTCTTATACGACGCCTTGGTGAGACACTTTGCAAAATAATTTTCATCCATAGATAAACATGTGAAGGAAAAGAATAAAGTGAAAATAATTTAATGCATGATACAGCTGAACATTTTGCCAATGCTGTCATGTAAAAAAAATTCCCTGTATTGCTACTTCCAGGGGCCTAGAAAATGGAATAAAGAAAACTTGACCAAAAACCAGAGTCCATTTTTTGATTGTAGACAAACATGAATGTACTGATTCCTTACTTGTGTCCTTCTATGTCCTTTTTTGCAGTAGTAGTTAATTCAATGTAAATGAAAATATTGGGGACTGTAAGACACTTTTATTAAGACCACAAAGTGAAAAACACAGGGCGGGAAACCAAAAGTAGACAAAAGAGGACGTGCGCTGCATAAATTACTGCACCGCGCATGCCCCTCAGTGCCAGACTTCCAGAAGACGCTACTGCCATGGTGAAACCGAGGACCGAGCGGCGTCCACATATAATTCTACGTTATACGGCAGTGGGCACAGAGAAGGCTCCCTCACTGTATTTTGCATACAGCATGGTACTTGTCCTATAACTACTACATAATGCAAGCGGCATCTTCACATGCCTCGTTTATTGTCTGTATCCTAAGAAGTGTTTTGCATGCAGGTGGGGGTGGGGAGGGGGTCAGGCTCGATTATCAGGCTCGATTTTCAGGCTCGATTATCAGGCTCACTTTTCAGGCTCGATTATCAGGCTATCAGGCACAATTTTCAGGCTTGATTATCAGGCTTGATTATCAGGCTCACTTTTTAGCCTGAAATGTTATGACAGACATGATTTCAGGGTAGTTTTGAACCAGGAATATGTTTCTGCTCTTACAGTTGACAAATACCGTAAAACCTCGCGTATAAGCCTAACTCGCGTATAAGCCGCACCCTGACTTTGGGCCGATCCTACAAGCCGCAGAGACCATCTGAATGGTCCCTGGAAAAAACTCGCTTTTAAGCTGCACCCCCAACTGTAGCCTAAGTCTGAATAACACATCAGATCAGAGTCCTCCTAGTGGCCCTGTCTGGCCTCCTGGCGGCCCTTGCTGCCTCCCCGTGGCCCATGAAGCCTCTAACAGCTTTCTTAGGCTGTACACCTAATGTGATGAACGTTGCGACTATAGAGGCTATACCAAGACTCCAGTCAGGTTACAGCTTTCTCAGTTTATGGGTGCGTTGGAAAAGGGGGGGGGCTATAGTAACGGCCCTATTGGTGCAACGTGTACGCCGCACAGATGACCTCACAGTTAGGGGGCTCGCCAGCAGGTCCCAAATTCAGTATAGGGTTGGGGATTGGGACATGAGTATTACACATAATACACTCACACCTATTACACTCACACATATTTGACATCTGTAGCACTCGCCGCCCCGCGGCCGACCGACACGGCGAAACAGAAACGGAGATGGTGTCGCTGCTGACGCTCCGATCGACTTGCTTTTCGACCGAGACGTAAAACGGGGGTTACGCGCCGCCGGGCGCTGACGCCCACAGCCACCTGCTTGCCCAGACGCACTTGCTTGCCCACACTCACCGGCTTGCCCACACCCACCGGCTCGCCCACACCCACCGGTTCGCCCACACCCACCGGCTCAGCTGAAATATGATAACATACTAGTGTGACACATGATTTGAGGGTAGTTTTGACCCAGGAATACATTCCTGCTTTCCGAATTGACAAATAATTCATTGTTCCTGAAATAATATTATGGATTCAGTCGTTTAGTCCATCAATTGAATCACTTTATCACTCTGACCCTGAGTGATTTGTGATGTTAATCACACGTTCAATCTTTAAATAAACAGTGATTCATTAAATAATGTCTTCCCTGTTTTTCTTCTCTTTATTGATATATGATATCACTTAAACATTTACTCATAGCAAACTATATTATATTATTACACAAATTGAAACTATATGACATAAAATTACTAAATCAAATTTTTACTATAACCCCAACTACCTGAGTCTCTTGTGATTAGGATCACACGTTAGATTTTTATATTTCTTGATGAGCAGTTCATAAAATTAATGCTTTCATCATGGCTACTTCCATAGCATGTACACTCAGGGTAGCAAAAGGATGCACAACGGCAGCTGGAAGAATCCTCACAACATTTGATTGTACAATCAGTTCTAGAACAAGATCCCTCATATTGACACACAAAGTCAGCACTTGTTAGGTCAGGGAAGGCCTTGTGTTCACCAGTGGCTGTAGTACAATGAAGTAGGTCCAAGTCGGCAATCTGCAACGAGATAAGTCATGTTATCTTTTTCCTGAAACGCTTATGTTTTATTTCATGGTGAATACGGGCTGTCAAGGTTAAACTAATGGGATAGGCCTACCCGTTCCCCACAGGCGCGTGAAATAACCCTGGTCATATTGCACGCTGTAGCCTTATTTCATGTTCCTAAGTGAGGCGGGGGGTCACTATGGGGTCACTATGCTGCCGAGGGTCACGTTACCTGCGCAGAATTCAAACATGGTTGTTTCACCAATTATTTACTTAGATACCATGAAATAAACACAGAGCGTCACTCAAAAGTCTTCTCTTTAGTGGTAATTGCACTCTTGGAGCCAGGGCCCTGGCTCCACGAGTGCAATTTAGTTTTAGAATAAATTTTCAAGGTCTGCTTTCGGTTTTGAGTATTTGATGAAACTCCCAATAAGGAGACATGAACCAATTGACATATTTTTATCAAAACGTCATTGTTTAAGTAAAGGCACCTTTCACGGCAGACAGGGAGGGCATAGTTACTTGCATGCAACCTCATGATCACATCAGTATGTCCATAATAATGCCCAGTCTAAAGCAATCTTTTTTCCCTTTTTTTACCCTTTTATTTTTAATGCACCTCATTACCTATAGCCAATGAGGGAATACCCCATAGTCACATGACCAATCTCATAATGCGTAGATTCCCCTTTTTCTCCCACATGGAGACTGCAATATACAGCTGTAAAGCACTGCTGTATAAACTCATCCTTTCAGCTCATAAATACCTTACCCATGATAAAAGGGTAGTTTTCAACAGTGTTCAGTGTCAGGATCACACATCTGCTTTCAGCATTTTGTACTCAAATAGATCATGGCGATAGACCAGATATAGGTTCACTCCCTGAACCTGCCTGAAGATTAATTTTTCAAAAAATTTCTTCTCTCAACCTGTCCTCTTTCGCACCCCACTTGATATTATACGATCCCCTCCCTGGTCATGGACTCTGAGTCCCCTGGGATTTCAGTCACTATAATTATGTCACTCATTACCTTTACATAATGTTGTGCTCTTATATGATTTTCTGCATCTTTGTTCTGCATTTTGTTGTCACTCAAATAGGTTAGAAGGTCGAGCGTTAGGTTCTGTCCATATTTCTCTTCTTCTATCTCTGTAAACGTCCTGTGAAGAAAACACAGTCAATCCAGCCCATCAAGAGTAATACTATGCACATTCCACTGATAAATGAAAAAAAAACTTTTTCTATGAAATAGTAAAGCTCGAAAAGTAGGTCCCATGGGGCCCAACCGTGGTAACTACAATGCATCTCCAATGGGTAGAATGAAGTCGGTCACACTCTTATTCAAAAATGACCACATATTGGGCAATAACATCAGATTTGAGCAAAATCATGGAGGATTAAACGTTTTCTCAGGTGACTTGCCATGGCCTCTTTCACATTGACCTCACAAGAGAAAACACTTACTTGTCCAGTTTGGTGTCAAGAAGCCATTGAGAATGGCAATCAACAAGCAAAGGATTTCCTTGAAGATAACATTTGGGCCTTGGTAACGTTGTTGTTGTGAATGAAGTAAAATCAAATGTACTTAGTTGGTTGTAAGAAAAGTTCACATATTGTAGATCTTCAAAATAACTGAGAAGAAGTTTTATCTGGTTGATATGGTTATGAGATAGATCAACTCCTATCAAAGATCTGCCATGATTAAGATCCATTGTTTCAATTAGATTCCTACTCAAATTCAAAAACATCAGTTTGTCTAGACTAAAACGTTTCAGGGGCGGAAGTTTCTTCTAAATATTTCTGATTTGCAAATGTGCGATTAGGAATAGATTCAATATTGTTGAAGGCTAATGAAAAATGCTGCAGGTTTGTTAAGCCGGACATTTCCTGAGGTCCAATATGAGTGATGTGGTTTCTGTCCATTGCCACCTTGCTAAATTATATGAGCCATTGAAATCAGGGAAATATGATAATAGGTTGTTGCTAAGATCTAAATGCACCAATGAATGCAGGTTTATAGGCAGAGTGATCTCATATATGGAATTCTGAGAAAGCTCCAGTAGAGATAGACTTGTGAAGTGAGAGAAAGGTCCAGCTTCTATCATGGATAAGCTGTTGTGGTCCAATATGAGAAATCTCAGACTGTTTGTCAGCATGAATGTATTATGATCAATTGTTGTCAAATTGCATGCACTGCATCTGAATATGAGCAGTTTTGTCAGATTTCCCATCAGTTCAGGTTTTAGAATGCTAATGTTGTTGTCGCTCAGTTCCAGGCGACTGAGTTCTCTCAGACTGTTTAAACTCGCATTCCTTAACACAGCCTCATTCAGAGCATTTCCTGAGAGAAAAAGCACCTGCAGATGTGGCGTGCATAAGAAGAGATTTGGAGATAAAGTGAGTAGTTGATTATTTTTTATGTTCATTTGGTCAAGGTGAGGGTGAATACAGGGAATGTCTTCATCAATTAATAATGAGTGAAGTTTGTTGTTACTTGCATCAAGAAGTAACATATTTTCTGTGGTGGCATTATTTAGATGTAAAACTGACAAGTCACAGTGGGATATGTTCAATACTTTTAGAGATGGTAAGTCCCTACTGATATTGAATGCAAAGTTAGCGATGGGATTACCAGAGATGTCCAGGGTTACTACGCTAGGCAGACAGGGAGTGCAGGATGAACTGTTACAGGTTATCCCGAGTCCTTCTGTACTGTTTATTCTGTCATTACTGAGGTCCAATGTTTGGAGTTGATTCAAGGTACAGAACTCCTCTATACGGAAACTGCTGATGTTAGATCGGGAGATTTTTAACTCTTGTAGGTTTGTCATAGGTATGAGCCACCCTGCACCAAATAGTGGTGATGTGGCGTTGATGTGTAAGGGATATGTGGTAGTGTTAGTCCGAGAGTTCATTGCTACCCCTTTATAAATGAAGGACATTCTGCTAAACTTAGTCACATACAAGGTATTTAATTTACTTAATCCTCTAAATGTACCAGCATATATAGAGAATGTGTTTCCTCCTAATTCAAGAAACCCTAAATTGGGTTGAAAAGCCTCATCCGGAAATTGAAACTGTTGAAAGTCTTCACCAATAAAGATTGTCATAGTTTCGACTTGTAGGTGTCTTATCCCATAGAGAACATGATTGACATTAAATCTGGTAATCACACAGTAAAGAATTGAAGAAGACTTCTTTAGAGGAGTCAGATCTATGGTTTCTATCCTACATCCCTCTGGCGTATTAACACTCACAGCAGCAGACTTTACCAGAGTAATACCCCACAGGAGCAGTCCCAGTGTTGGCAACACGCATCTACCTGTAAACACAAACAATGTTAGACACATCTACCTGTAAACACAAACAGTGTTAGGCACATCTACATGTAAACACAAACAGTGTTAGGCACATCTACCTGTAAACACAAACAATGATAGGCGCATCTACCTGTAAACACAAACGGTGTCAGACACATCTACCTGTAAACACAAATAGTGTTAGGTGCATCTACCTGTAAACACAAACAATGTTAGGCAAATCTACCTGTAAGCACAAACATTGTTAGGCACATCTACCTGTAAGCACAAACATTGTTAGGCACATCTACCTGTAAACACAAACAATGTTAGACACATCTACCTGTTAACACAAACAATTATAGGCACATTTACCTGTAAACACAAACAATGATAGGCACATCTACCTGTAAACACAAACGGTGTCAGACACATCTACCTGTAAACACAAATAGTGTTAGGTGCATCTACCTGTAAACATAAACAGTGATAGGCACATTTACCGGTAAACCCAAACATTATTAGGCGCATCTACCTGTAAACACAAACAATGTTAGACATCACACATCTACCTGTAAACACACACAGTCACGCAGTCCCAGTGTTGGCAACACGCATCTACCTGTAAATACAAACAATGATAGGCAAATCTACCTGTAAGCACAAACAATGTTAGGTGCATCTACCTGTAAACACAGTGTTTGATACATCTACATGTCAACTCAAGCAGTGTTGATATCAGATACTCAGGCACCTACCTGCCATGGCCTCAGATATTTATACAGACGAGGACGTGAGCTGTAAAACTCTGCTGCCGAATGGAAGAGTTGAAAATGTTGAGAATAAAGTACAAGCTATCTTACCCATGTTGACTTGCCGAAGGTCTTTGCCAACGTTTATTCTGAACTCTACTCCTTTTATACACTAAAAAGGATTGAATATTAGTCAGCACTAACTGATGTTGGTGAAAGCGTCTAACTTATCATAGTTAGTAAATTGAACTCAGGATTCAACTCTGACATTTATCTATATGACAAGATTGTAATTGCAGTTGTTATCATGTTAGAAATGTTTCTAATATTGAATATGATATGGGGCTAGATCTATGTATGCATGAATCTACTTAGCCAGACCTTTTTGTAAAGACAGAAGAACGTTTGCAATGAGGTTTTCTGAATAGGATACCTTTCCTGTGTTTCAAAAAATGTATATATACCAAAGACAGACTAAAGTCTCTATGAGGCCATTTCTCTAGGACGGTAATTATTGTGTAGTCAGACTGCCTTCAATGGATGGAGTTTGTCTTGCTGTGACTGTTGTATATATGGCTGTGTCTCATGAGATTGGGCCAATGTAAAGACGTTCACATTGGCCCAAACTCGTGAGACACAGCCATATTAGCCAGGGCCATGTGCTGCCCCCAATGATTGGTTATAGATGTACACTGTGCGACCATTATGAGCTGATTACTAATAAATTAGCCAAGCGTTATTAGCAAAACGTTAAATGAGGATGGGAAGTGTGGTGACATGCTTTTCGATAATGGTTGTACAAAAATTAGTAAAACTTTTGACTAATATTTGAGATTCATTATTTTCCGTGTATACTCAATCTCATCTAATTAGGTTATTGTAGATCTGATTTTACACGAGATGTTTTAATAACCAGGCCCCTAAACTAAACAAGCTTCATCACCATTTAGAGGAGATGAAGATACATTCAAAAGTCACGTGCTGGTCAGTGTTCATACTTACATTAGCCCTACATCCCTTGTATATAGTTGAGGGAGTTTAGGAGTCAACAACTCTAGCATCTACTCTAGCATCTGTTTCTTGTGCCATGCTCCAATGCACAGTCAAAAAATACCAAGACAGAACTAGCATCTTGTCAATGCTAGATGTCGGGGAAGTCCCAAACAGGTGGAACTCGTGATGTTTTTTTTTTATAGGCTACTGGTATAATTAATCTGCTTCATACCGTGTCCAGCTTCCTAGTGGACTAAGGGAGTGTTTATTTATTAATTACAGGGGGGGAGATGGTGAGATTTTTTACCCCTCCCCCCTCGAGAGCGCTTAGAGCATTTTGCGCCCCACTCACCGAATTTTTTCCCGCCCACCCCCCTTTGAACTATAGTAACGCGCTGGCTTTTTTTGCTAAAAAGGGGCTACATTTTTTACCCCCCCCCCGTACCCACCACCCCCCCCCCCCCCTGTAACTAATAAATGAACACTCCCTATACACTGGTGTCAGAAAAGTCCCAAACATGCTGGAGTCGTGATACGGTGGTCTATTTATAGAACATGGACATGAGGGGGTATTAGATGCAACAAGGGACGGACTTGCGGAGTCACTAGACGTCACCCATTCTGTGCGTAATCTTAAATCGCCACTTCGGGCGTAATTTTATTCCTCCCCCCCCCCATAAGATTACGGGTAATAAGATTACGGGTTGAATGTGTATTTTTCATACATATGTGCAAGAAGGGAAAAAAAGAAAAGAAGAGTGGGGGTGGGGGGGCAGAGCCCCCCATATCAACGCCATTCATATTAAGATTACACGATAAGTGGGCTTTTTAAGATTACAGGTGGAATGGGTTGCGTCTAGTGACTTCGCAGGTTCGTCCTCACGTGTGTATTAGATGAGTATACACGTATTGTGGGGGGGGGGGGGAGCAATTACAAGAGCTTTAGGGAGAACAGAAAATACAATGTTGTTTAATATAACCTTTACTGTATTACCGACATATGTGGTGTGAGAGGCTGACAACAGTTTAAAGGTACTTACTTCCCTTCTACATATATAGGCCTATAAGCCCTTTTACCAGTATGTGTATCATGCTTTGTTTAATTATAGAAATGACCGCTAATGTCTAGCATCTAATTAGGGCCGAGTCATCTATTGTCAGTTGGGGGTAGGCTTGGTGGATAAAAAGGGGGAATGGTTCATAATGATATGTACATATACCCAGTAAACACAATTACGTTGGTCAGACGTAAATTAATGTTGCTTTTTGGTCTGAACTACGTAATTTTGGAAGGTTTATCAACGTTAGAACGTTAAGGGTTATTTACCAATCTCAAACCTGCAGGTCTGAATTACGTAGCTCAGACATAAATCTACGTCCAACTTTGTAAACACATTAATATAATATTACATAGTGGGCTTCAGACAAAGATATCACAGACACATTTACGTCAACAGACAATATTTATACAAACTAAATACTATCATTCTTAATCACATTTCTTTCTATATATATATAGTACATCTTGATGGTTTAACTGAACAGCCTGACAGTATAGATCTATTGCACAGTTTTTGCTGCAGAGAGGCTTTATATTTCTTCCATTGCCACCAATGTGGTGTCTGCCCAGTAAAGTGCTTTAATGTGCATATCAATGCTTAATTCTTTAACCTGCTGTCCATAATATATAATTATCAAATTGTATATGGTTCATTTGCATAACATTTACTTCATAATCAATGAGAAATTACTGCTTGAATGTGGTAGATTCCTTAAAGAGCTGTCATATTCTCTCCACAGTTGAAAGTGCTGCCACCTAGTGTGAAACTGAGAAGTTATATACCCAATTGAAGTTGAAAAATTACATAGTTTAACGTAGATCTACGTAGATTTGCTACGTACATTTACGTCCGAATGACATAGATAAACGTAAATCAGACTTCTACGTCTGTTGAACATAAATAAACCTTCATGTTTTGACGTCTACAAACCTTCCAAATTTACCAATCTCAAACCTTTGGTTGGAAGACTACCTAGAGAAACCTCAGAGCTACGTTGGAATTACGTAGGGGTGTTTACTGGGTATACTACCCATTGCCAGCTAGGAAGGTGGCGGGGGGGGGGGGCAAGATAGGGGACAAGATAGGTATACATGTTCTTTTTTTTTGGGGGGGGGGGGGGTCCTAAATTAAATGCGCGCTTCCGATCACATCATTCCATCTGCTTTTGCCTTTTCCCAATTTTTTTTCAATTACTCAATTATTCTAAACATCACAAAGGATTGGACGTCATCCAAGTGAACCCATTGGAGTGCAATTATATGAATTATGGCGTCACCTGACTTTAAAATACGCCAAAGCGTCTGTGTCTTTTTTCCTGTGAGAGTAAGGTGATAAATAAATAACCTTCCTGCAGGCTCTGACACCATTACTCACTCAGCCATACACCACTATGGGTCTTTGAGGCAAGAAACCTCAGTATATACAGACAAATCACAAGTTGTAGTTCAAATAATGTTCATGATGATTATCCAGGGGGAGTTACATAAGTAATCATTTAACATCAGGAGATTCAGGCAATTATCTAATTTATCTCTATCAAATGGCAGACTTTGGTGTTATTTTGGTGAATATTCAAAATTGGAAGATCTGACACCAGTGCAAACACACAATAGTAACTACAGGCCCTATCTCCCTGGCATGTTGTATGGATCTGTAGTCCAACCTACATACACATAGAAGACAGCTTGTCCCTTCTATATGTGACATGATACAAAGTAGACTAATTTACAATAGGTACCACCACTCGATCCTCACAGTTACACACAACAGACACACGCTGGCATATTACACATGGTTACAGACCCACAATGACCAACTACAAAAGTAAGAGACTGTTAGTGTTTACTATTTACAACTATAAAGATGTGTCCAACCCTTTTTGTGTCTACAGATAGATGGCTTAAACCCTTTGTAATTAAGGGTAGATGTGTCTAACATTGTTTACGTTTACATGTAGATATATATGTCTAACACTGTTTGTGTTTATATGTAGATATGTCTGATACTATTTGTGTTTACATGTCGATGTATCTGACACTATCCGTATTTACAGGTAGATATGTTTAACACTGTTTTGGGTTTACAGGTAGATATAGTTTGTCTCTCACTGTTTGTAAAATGTAGATCTATCTAACACTGTGTTTACAGGTAGATGGGTAAAACTCTTTGTATTTAAGGGTAGATGTGTCTAACACTGTTTGTGTTTACAGGTAGACTTGTCTAACACTGTTTGTGTTTACAAGTAGATATGTCCAATTCTGTTCATCTTTACATGTAGATGTGTCTAACACTGTTTGTGTTTACAGGTAGACTTGTCTAACACTGTTTGTGTTTACAAGTAGATATGTCCAATTCTGTTTATGTTTACACTGTTTGTGTTTACAGATAAAAGTATAATGCTGATATTGGGAGTGCTCCTTTTGGGGATTAAGATCACGCAGCCAGCTTCTGTGATGGTCAAGGAACCAGAGGCCTGCTCCTTCATGCCACGTCTTGGACCGGATCCAAGCCTATTCCTAGGATGTCATATAACATCAGCAAACCTTAATGACGTCTTATATCAAATTAAACAGCCTCAAATTTCAGACATTGCCCTGGATATTGGTCCTGATCTTGCTCATTTTCATTTTGGCGATGAGATTTTTCATCCTAATCTGGAGTATTTGGCAATTGAAGGATTCCAATTTTCTATATCCCCTGATACATTCAGAGGATTGAGTAAATTGAAGGAGTTGGATGTGAAAAGGTATAAAAACTCTGACAACCCGGCTAACAAAGGCAGTGCCTTGTACAAATACGTTGAAGATTATCTCCATAATGGTGATCACACCACCACACATCTACAAAACATGAAATACACATCACTTCAATTTGGTGCAGGGTGGCTCACGGCTTTAACAAACCTGCAGCACTTGTCTATTATCGAAAGTAATGTCAGCAGTTTCCGTGTAGAGGAGTTCTGCACCCTGAAGCAACTTCAATTATTGGACCTCAGTGAGAACAGACTTAGCAGTACAGAGGGACTCGGGATAACCTGTAACAGTTCATCCTGCACTCCCTGTCTGCCCAAACTGACATTCCTACACATTTCTAGCCAATACATCAGTGAATTTACTGTAAATATCAGCATGAATCTGCCAAGTCTCAAAGTATTCAACATATCCCACTGCAACTTGTCAGTGTTGAACGTCGAAAGTGTCACCTCAGAAAGCATTGAAAAAGTTGATGCAAGTTACAACATACTGCACTCCTTATTGTTTGATGAAGAATCTCCATGTGTCCGGCCTCGACTACAACATCTGCACCTACAAAGTAACCAGCTACGCACCATGTCCCCAGGGCTCTTCTCATGCATGCCTCGATTACAGACTCTGGACCTGTCGGGAAATGCTCTCACTGAGGAGACGTTGATCAGTGCCGGTTTGAATAGTTTGACTGATTTAAAATGGTTGGACCTGGGATATAACAACATAAAGAAACTACAAGCTGTACTGATAGGAAACCTGACTTCACTGCTACAATTTGGATGCACTGCTTGCAATTTGACAAAAATCGATCATAACACATTTATCTACATAAAGGATCTTAGATCCATTCATTTACAAAACAACAAATTATTGAAGTTAGAATTAGGAACTTTCTCTCACTTCCACCGTCTGCAAGAACTAATTCTTAGTGACAATCTGCTTACAGAAATTCCAGATTCCTCTGGTTCATGGCTTTATCTGTCAACATTGATAATGGACAAAAATCGTATCAGCCACATTGGATATAAACAAATAGCCGGATTGCCAAACCTGAAGTATTTGTCATTAGCATTCAACATCATAGAGTTTATTCCCGACAACACCTTTGCAAATCAAAATATTTTAGAAACACTAGTTCTAAGCAGTAATAAAATAAAAACCATCTCTGAATTTGGATTTGACAGATTACCAAGTTTGCAACATTTGAGCTTGGACAATAACTTTCTGGTGAAACTTCCCCCATTAAAACTTTTCAATCTAGATGAACTGATGTTCCTGAATTTGAGCAGAAATCGTATCAGGACAATGGACCTTGAATATGGGTTCTCCTTGAGAGGGATTGACCTATCTTATAATCACATCAGTCAAATAAAATTTCTCATCCCAAGATTTCAGTATCTACAATATGTGAACTACTCCTACAATCAACTTAGTACACTGGATAAGATGTATTTTATGACTTTTACATTACCAAGACCTAAGGTTTACCTTCTAGGAAATCCTCTTTATGTGGACTGTCACTCTGAGTGGTTTTTGGCGACCAGACTAGACAAGTAAGACTTTGTCAATTCTAAAAGCCGCACAAGGGATCTGATTATGGTGACTTTAGTACTGTATGATCAATACATGGTTAACTGGCCATTTTATATTTTTTGTTAGATTACCCTATACATTTTTGTCATGTGTATATGATCTTTACAACAACATTGTATACTAGCTATTATGATTATTGATCAACCCCCAAAAAGGGTTGACTCTAAAAGTGTATAGGAATAAGCAGACAAAAGGTGTGGCCGGTGAAGGATCAATTCTAGCTGTCCAATGGCGTATCATAACATGAAAAATCTTGTATTTATCTTTAAAGGTTAGTATAAGGGGAACCAGTATATGTGGCACACATGGATATCTTTGTGTAACCCCATTTCGTGACTATTGACCATATATGTAATATGTGTGTGCCTTAGTGACACTGAGAAATATAACTGTCTTCTTTCCAGGACGTGGGGGGACATCATACAAGAAAACAAAAAGAAGTATCCGTTGATAAAAACATGGTCATTTGCTTCGGACCCAATTGACAAAATAGAACCTCACACGAGCACTATGAAAAAATCAATAAAACCTCACTACTTGGTAAAGGTAAAAAAAACACGGGTAATAATTTCCAGGTGGTCTACAAAACCCATTGTATCATTCTAATATGACTAAGCAATGTATTAAAAGTACCTTGATATAGTCAATGTTAGAGGTCAGTGAAGTAGTGGTTAGACATGTATTTTTTAGATAAAAGATTAAAAAGATTTGTAGTTGGTGAGGGTTGTGATGAAAAACATGAGATGATAGAGAGATAAAGATTAGCTCCATGGATACACAAAGGCTTAACATGTATAGTCTATGATGGTTTGTGATATATGTTCATTAAATGTTATACTTAACTAATGGACTAAATTACTAACTCACAAGATCTACATGAGAAAAGTAACACAAGTCATCTCATTGCAGATTGCTGACTTGGACCTACTTCAATGTACTACACTTAATGGTGAAACCAAGCCCTTTCCTGAATTGTCAAGTACTGACTTTGTTTGTGAATACACAGACTTATGCTATGGTCCTGACTGTACCCAGCAATGTTGTAAAGATGTGTTCAGCTGTCCCTGCGTATCATTCTGTTACCCTGAGTGCACATGTCACATGACCTCTACTCTTAGTGTTAATAACATGAACTGCTCATCAAGAAACATAACAAGTCTTCCTTCTGAGGGACCATTGTATGTGAAAAGTATGAGTTTGGATGGTAACTACCTATACTCTCTAAATGTATCGAGTTGTCCTTATTTGACAAAGCTAAATGCTGCCAATAGCCATATTTCACATCTTGAGCCCCACACCTTTAGTAATATGAAAATGCTACAAATTCTGCATCTGCAGGAAAACAATATTACAAAGATCAGCAAGCAAACATTTGCATTCCTTCTGAGCCTAAAGGCACTCTATCTACAAGGCAATGCTATTTATGAAATAGACAATGGTAGCTTTGATGACCTTCTTAATTTAAATGTTTTATGGTTACATGGAAACAACCTAAAGTATCTTCATTTTCCACTTTTTGGGAGAATGTATTCTCTCAGGGAACTTACTCTGCATGATAACCCATGGTCATGTGACTGTCAATACGGACCTGCATTTAAAAGGTGGTTGATCCATTCAGAAATTATAGTGAATCATTCACATATCTACTGCCACAACAGAGTACCTACAGATGTGGCATACAGCGCTGAGCCTGATTCATCTCAGAACAGAGTAAACAACACATTATCACTCCATTACCAAGCTGTGATTGACATTGATTTCACCACATGTAGGAACAGAACAGTTATAGAGCGAGTGTACCATCATACTGTACACCACAAATCTATTACAGAAGTTGTCTCACTTTCTGCTGTTTTTGCTATTCTGGTCATCTTTACACTGGTAATATACAAGACTCGTCAGCTCCTCAGAGTGTGGTTCTACAACAAATTTGGTTTACGTTTTCATAAAGAAGATGAGAATGATGACAAGCCATATGACTTATTTATAGCATATGCCAAGGTTGATGAGAGATTTGTTGTACATGAACTACTGCCTGAACTGGAGGGAGGAAATATGTCATACAAGGTTAGGAGACAATTTGTCATCTTGCTAAAAGACTATCACAGTATGATTAAGGATTATTTGTCTACATAGAGCTTAGCCCTATTCCCATGCTTAAAGGGAATTCTGATTTGGAATTTCACTTTCATAGTTGCTGACACAGAAACATGATTAAGTATCCTCCTCCTTTGTAGGTATGTCTGGAGTGCCGGGACTGGTATCCTGGTATGACAACCACTAATGCTGTTGTTGCTTCTGTGCAGCTCAGTAAACGCACCATCGTTTTAATAACACCAAACCACCTGGACACACAGTGGGCTGAATACTCTTTTGATGCAGCACATTACCAGGTCAGGTTTATGTAATATAATGCAATTATTAGGTTCTTTGCTCAATTCTATGTATTTTCCTCAATAAAAGATAGCAGTTCTCCATGAATACAATTTCAATTTATTATATACAATGTATGCATTTATTGTTTCAGGTCTTAAAAGACAAACAGATTCGGCTAATCCTTGTCCTAACTGACATTGAGCTTGAGGCTCGTCTGACACGAGCTATGAAGCTGTACATGAAGACAAACACCTACTTGGTAATTGGAGAGAGGTGGTTCTGGGAGAAGCTTAGATACTACCTGGCAGACAACCCT
This sequence comes from Harmothoe impar, assembly GCA_947462335.1. NCBI lineage: Eukaryota > Metazoa > Annelida > Polychaeta > Phyllodocida > Polynoidae > Harmothoe > Harmothoe impar. The sequence continues at coordinate 15,340,169 of OX381712.1, forward strand.
CGTGGTGCAGATCGTGTTGTGGGCAGAGAATTCAAGCTGATGAATGCATACTGACTCAAATATTATCGCCCAACAGTCTCACTAGCCTAATTAAGGAGTGAAAAGATTTGTCAGATATGTCTGCAAGATCAATAATGAGATCATTATATCACTTGTAATTTGATTTGCATTGTCAAAGGTGGTGAAAGCGTGTACACTAGCTTACATATTACATGCATATATATATATATATATATATATATATATATATATATATATATATATATATATATATATACATATAATATATATCATGTATAGCTTACATATTACATATACATATATATATATATATATAAATCTATAATCAGGCATATATATATATATACTTATATATATATATATATAAATCTATAATCAATAGGATGCGTCCCCACGGTCTTCACCGGCCCCTGGGGGATTAGTGTCCGGCACAATCTGAGGCTAAGCATGAGTTGCTGAAAAGGAAAGGTGAATCGTTTGATTTAGCTAAATAAGGAGCACGAGTGTATGGCGGATGAATATCAAGCTGCTCTGACGGCGATTAGCGCTCATTCAAGCAGGGCGCAGATCCAGGGCGCTTAACTCACCCTAATTCAGTTGAAATTGATGTGAATGCGGCAGGCTCAAAACTGATATGATATAGTACAGACTCTGGGTGTGTTACCTATAGACAGCAGACAGCAAAATGCCTGCTTATACATCAGTGGCCTAACGGTAAGAGGTACAGACAGAAATAAGTACCCTGGTAGTATAGAAATGTATACATGCATGATTCTGAAGGTCATTGCCTTGGTAGTGTGGTGGTTCGTAGTTACTAAGGTATTCTAGTTTAAGGAACAACGAGAACGGCAGTTTCCAGGTGCGAGAATATCAGTCTTTATTACAAAAACAACTTCGGTTCCTCCACAAGGGAACGATCGGTGTGAAATCAATACACACAGGTAATCAGGTTTCCCTGTGAATATAGGAAACGGTCAGTATAGTCTTAGTATACAACTCTGTCCGCACGGTTGGACATAGTGAAGTCTATCGTCAGTCGGGCCTGCACTGACTGCCTTCCAGGTAAAACACACGGGTCTTATATAATCACCGGCTCTTAGGTCACACGGCCAGGTGGGTGGGTCGGCAGCCCACCTGAGAGCGGCACACGGTAACCTGGAGAGGACCTGCGCCCTCTCCCGGGAACTGTGTGCACTAGCTCCAGGTAGAGAAGCCCAGTAAACAGACGTTATCCGGAAATACCGTGTATGAGATTAATATGTAATATCATGCCCCTACAGTAGTATACACATGTACACGTTCTTGATATAGGCTTATCAAACAGGTCCTAACACTGAGAGTATTCCTGACCCTACATAGACATACATTTTGGTTAATGGGGAAGTCCATAAGGGCTAGTTCATGCCATATACCGTTAGATGGCGGGGCAGTAATTCCTCATTAGCAAGATGTGACCCGTGTACAGTGCCATGTTTATCGGTACCAGTGTATATCCTCTTACCTCCAGCAACCAGCTCAGCCAAATCTAATGTCCGATATTCGGATGCAAACGGGCTGTGAGTATTGTGAGTGGGTTGTATACCTGGGCATTCCTTATGTCACCTGTCCCTCATAGTGTACTTAGTGGTTAGCATGGTGGATTCATGATGCAGAGGACCTAAGCTCAAATCCCTGTCAAGTCATATTTTGGTGGCCTTGCCATGCATTTACATTTAACCAATAATATATGAATATGACCGCACAAGGGTTGTGTATTGATGAATAACGACCCGAGGTGCGTAGCACCGAGGTCGTTATTCATCTATACACAGCCCGAGTGCGGTCATATTCATATATTATTAGGTTTATTCTGTATCTCGCTAATGCGGAATAGCAGCTGAGCAGGGCCACTGTACAATAGAAACCTATACAAGTAATTCATTCTCTGGATAGTTTATTTTGTGATTGTTTCCAGTCCAAGTATTACATTGTTTAGTGAGCACAATACATATATTGAGTAACACTTAATATTGTTGGAATATGTTAAATATGCAGAGCTGTTGACATCTCCAGATAATAGAAACTCATAGCAGAAGGTGCAGCTTCATCCACTAACCAGGGTCAGTGGCCACCTGGTGGTTGGCTGTGGAACTACACATGGAGAACCTCATTGTGTATTTGATTAATTCATTTTACTCTCTATTGGCAACAGTTCCTGCAACATGCAACAAGGATGCAGGACGTTTAAATAATAGTAATAATGTCATGTGGAAACAAATAAAATTGACCTATACCAGAGGCGTAGGAAGCAAATCTTCATTGGGGGGGCCCAGGGAGGCCCAACCCAACCAGTGCATATACACGCTCATATAGGAATTGTATAGAAAAGTAGTATTTGAGCCCCCTTTAGTTCTGATTGGGTGCCAGCCCCCAATGTCCCTATGTGAAAAAGGTACATTTTATGAAATTTTGTGTATTACATTATAGGGTCTTGGTAAATTTTTGGGGGGGCCCAAACATATTCAGGCCCCCCCTCCTCTGTGATTGGGGGGGCCCGGGCCCCCCTGGCCCCCCCTTTTCCTACGCCACTGTATACATGGAGTTGAAGGTGTATGTTGTCATAAACTTACATCTCAGTAAACACACTACGTAATTCCAACGTTGGTTCTAGGTAGAATATAGTTTGTAACCTACCAAATCTCTTATGAACCTCCCATCTACGTAGTTTTTGGTTTGGTTTATATTAGCAGATCACTAACGTAAAAATACGTTGCTTTATATGGTAAACCTATGTTCAGAAAATATATTAATCAACCTCCAAGTATTCCATGCCCAGCGTTTTCTAAACCCCTTTACTACGTCGACGTCAACCTACTCAGACGTTAATCTACGTATATTTACCCCCAAATAACCATTACCACAGTAAAGAGGAAGCCTTAAGCTTTGCAACGATACCAAACATGTCTAGGTACTTTGCAATTAAGCCCCACCAACGTTGCCTTGTTCCTAACTATAAGGGGTAGAGACACATATAGCAACATTTGATTCTATAACATAGTGCAGATTCCAAGCATATAGCAGAGATGTATACATGTTTATTATACGATATGGGCTTACACCGTGCTTTTTACGTGATATTCCCGTTCTGATATTCCTGCATAGCGCACACTTGGGAGGGGGGGTGAAATCGTTCTGATATCCTGAATATCAGAACGATTCTGAATGGGAATCGGCAGCCATAAAATCCGAGGTTCTATGGAGACTCGAACACGCTACATCAAGACTTGGAGTCCGATGTGCTAACCACCACGCCGTGAAGGCGCTGGTAGAGGTAGGTGGCAAAACAAGGAGTCTACAGGCGGATTTCCAGCCCTGTAGGACCATTATTTACCGAGTCACAGAAGAAAAGGCATTTTTTGGTATAGTTTCTTTGAAAATCAATATTTTTTTCTAATTTCTTTTTTACTATAAAGGTAGAAGTTGGAATTTACTTCCCCTTTCGTTAAAATAATTCTAGGAATTTTTTTTCACATAGAAATAGGCATTTTGAAAATGGTTCGTTTCCACCCAGGCTCGATCCGGGTACCCCTGGTGTGTGAGGCGAAGTCGCTAGCGCCCATGCCTATCCGGCTGTGGTGAATGTGGAGGGAAACGCTGGTTAGTATATAACATAGCCCCAAGCTGGCCCCCTCACAAATTCTATGTTGGACTCAGTGTTGGAGATTGAGGGCATGACGTCACCCGGCTCCACCAATCAGCGAGCAGGGTTGGTGGGATATCAAAACAACATGGCGCTACTGGTGTATATTCAGTCAATAATCCTTCAAAATGGCCAAATTAGGACTCATATAAGGTAATTAAAGACATTTGAATGGAAATATCGTATAATAAACCTAATAATATATGAATATCACCGACCTTGGGGTGTGTATTCATGAATAACGACCTCGGTGCTACGCACCTCGGTCGTTATTCAAGAATAAGGGTCGGAGTGGCGTAATATGTTCAATCTCCAACTCCAAGAGTCCAAGGTAAACTTATGATGGGGCCAGCTTGGGGCGCGGTGCATCGCTGGGTAGCCACCTGTTTTACTGGTATGTGTAATCAACGTTGATATGCCTTCGTAAAACATAATTGTGTTTACTGGGATATTGAAAATGTTGGCATACAGCGGTTGTCAAGCTGGAAGCCTATAACAGATGAGCTTTTGGATCCCAGGTTTTGGGGAACATTAATGGTTGATTTGGAAGGCCTTTAATAGCAGGGTTCTCTGAGAGCGAGACCAAAGGGTTTTAGACACTGGTTAGAGGTTTTGAAGATAAGGCCACTCAAAAAAAGAAGTTGTTTCTCAATACCCAGCAGTGAAAAATATGACAAGAGCGTTTTTTATTTTATCTTTTTTTTTTTTTTTTTACTCAGGGCCAAAATGTATATAGAAATTTAAGACTTTTCGCGAACAGTTTTCACATTTTAGTAGTTTAGTGATCCACAAAATATGTGATATTGGAAGTTATTCCTAGCTCACTGCATTACTGACTGTCTAAGCTTTAATTTGATACCAAATATGCCACTATTCGTCCGATTTTTGACATATTTTTCATTAAAAATCACGTTTTTCATGATGCGCGCGGTGATGAGAAACCAGTTTATTTTTTTGAGTGGCCTAACCAATGTGTGTCCCTGATTGAATGAATGAGACAAATCAATATGTAGCCTGCCGCGCACTACAGAGAGGTGTGTGTGTGTGTTGGGGGGGGGGGGGTAGAGACTGACTCACCCTGCATGGCGACACAGTCTGACGTATGGGGTGCCACCCGGGATGCCACTCATCTACAATAATAAAGCTTTATCCAATGTGTGGATATTATTAGTCACACACATATATATATATATATATATATATATATATATATATATATATATATATATATATATATAGATATATATATATATAGATACCTCAAAGTGTCATCCTAACAGGTGATGCTATCAAGATGTTATAATCACTCGCCTCCTACAGAATTTAACCATGATTAATATCCCCTGTCTACTATTGATGATATTGAAAAGGCGTGTGACTCACGGTGCCCCACTTGGCACCCCATAGTGAGAGATGCTGACTGTGGATGTGAACCCAACCTGAGGACACGGCCACTAGACGTGCACCATGCCCCCGGGGGCTGAATATCAAATATATGACAATAACCACTATAACCTCATCCTTGCCTCCTGTTTGCCTCCCACCCTGCCTATCTGACTGTTTGCCTCCCCCGTCTGTCTGCATGCCTGCATGCCTGTATGCCTGCATGCCTGTCTGCCTGTCTGCCTCCCCGGCTTGCCTGCCTGTCTGCCTCCCCTGTCTGTCTGCCTCCCCTGCATGTCTGTCTGCCTCCTTTGTCTGTCTGTATACCTGCCTGTCTGCATGCCTGCCTGCCTCCCCTGCCTCCCCTGCCTGCCTGCCTGCCTGCCTGCCTGCCTCCACTGCCTGCCTGTGGCCTGCCTGTCTCCCTGCCTCTCTGCCTGCCTGCATACCTGCCTGTCTGCCTGCTTGCCTCCCTGCCTACTTACCTCCTCCACCTCCCTGCCTACCTCCCTGCCTCTCTGCCTCCCTCCCTGCCAACCTGTCTACCTGCCTCTCTGATGTGTATAGACCCCTAAAATCGACATAGCGACATGGCCATTTCTTAAATTCGACATGTGACATGGCCATTTAAGTGACATGTGGCATGGTCATTTCTTAAAATCGACAGGTGCCATTGGGCTTAGTGACCTCATTTGGAGTACATTAGGTTACCCAACTTTTTTTTCAAATTTTGTCCCTGTAGGTTGTTAAATTCCAAAAGTTTCCTTGTGCCTGCGGCCCCACGACCCCCACGTAGGCCTATGAGTCTCTTAGAGACACTAGTGACATGTTTTTTCTTAGTGATATGTGACATGGTCATTTCTTAAAATCGACATGCAACATGGGCCCCCCCCCCCCCCACCATCTACCCCCCTCTCTGTCTGCCTACCTGCCTCCCTCCCTAGCTCACTCCCTCCCTGCCTACCTCCCTGCCCCCGGGCCTGCCCCCCTCCCTGTATGTATGCCGGTATGTTCACTCACTGTCTATGTACCTGCACCCTTCCCTGCTTACCAACCTACCTGGCTACCTGCCTGCCTCCCTGCCTACCTACCTTCTTACCTACATGCCTGCCTACCTGCCTGCCTACCTGCCTGCCTACCCCTTCATTCCACCTACCTCCTCTCTGCCTGTTCACCATGGAATCACAAAAGAGGCAATAATGAAAACATCCCCACAATATTGAATAAGGGCCGTGTGCAAGTCCAGCAGCTGGCGGGTTGCCAGCCTCCCTGCACGCCGAGAGGTGGAGGGAGTGGGGCCTGGAGGGATGTGAGAGACGTCTGTCTGTGGTCTCACACACACCATACACACACAGGAGACCATAGCAGACACTCCTCCCGGCCTCTCCTGCACCTTCTACCACACACAGAGGACACAGGAGGACACACTGCTACATGTACCTACAGGAGCTGTGTTATAGTAGTACTACATGTACAGGAGGTGGGTTACAGCAGGAACTCAGTGAGTTACACCCTCATTGATTAATACCTCCCACCATGCGTGCTGTGTCAGCTGCTGCTGTCTAACTGGGAGTACCTCAGGGCTCTGTGCTGGGACTACACAGGGACTACATTACTACATGTGGTAGGCTCCTGTTGTTGACATTGAGCTGCTAGACCACAGCAGGGCCTCTACTCCCTGCACAAAAAGTGAGTAGGATCTAACTAATAATTAGTAATTGCCTCTAATCGTCTAACACTCAGTTAGCCAGAGAGATGTGGACCCTGGCTTGGTGGCCTGAGTGGCGGGGGGGGGGGGGGGTGGTTAAACTTCATATTTAGAAATTCCAGAGAGATGGAATTCCTAAATATTGAGCTACCACGTTCATCACTCTTGTGGCTGCAGATGGGTCAAAAGCGACCTGGCGACCTGGGCTGTTTTGGAGGCGACTTTCGACCTATTGCAATAATAAAATGACCTGGCGACTTTTAGAGAAATTTGACAATACTTTAGGGGCTCCGAAAAAGCGACTTTGTGACCTGGACCCCTTAATTTCGGCGACTTTCCGACCTCAGGGGGGGACCCCTCTGCACCCCCACTCTTACCATTCAATGCATGAGGTACTGTATGAGGAAGGTCCCCATGATGGTACCATTCTGCTTTAATGCCCTTGTCGTCATGATGCAATAATACAGGCCCCGTGAGTAACTTGATGCTGCTACTACATTTATGCATCATGACGACCCATTAAGAGTGTATCAACCCCATATGCTCGAAATAATGCATGAGATGAGTTTCCGACCAGGTCTGCATTTATACACCACACTGACAAGGGGCGTACAGTATTAAAGCACTATGTGGCCCTTAAAGGGTCACCTGGAACAGGTAGAAGAAAACACTCAGGTGCAAAGCTGAATCTAATTAGGATAAATTGTTTGTGGTAACTTAATACCTGTCTATTTATAGTCCTGATTACATTACGTGTGTGGGGTGCCCTGATTACATTACAGACGGATCTGAATGGTCGGGAATGGTCTTTTTTTTAACAAAAAGGGGAGGGGTGGATAATTTGGGTAGGGAACCCCTGGGCTGGGGGGGGGGGGGTTAAAACATTTTCAACCGTTCTTGCCATGTGGAGGGGGGGGGGTACAGAAAATGGTGATCTGCCTCCAGTGAATAGGCGTGTTACTAGTGTATTGGCCTGTATATAAGTGCTCGGGTGCTAATATATTTCAATCCCCCATACCCCGGTGCTTATACAAAACCGGGACTTATTTTAGACCTGAATCTAGTGCATTAATTTCAATGCTCCTGTCGGGTACCTTGTCCTGCAGATGGCACATATAGCTCACGTGAGTGCACGGACAAACGTATACAGTTTCAATGTCAGTGCACATCTGGGCTCTCATTTGATCTCATTTGACACCCTCGATACGGTATACATCAAAAGACACAAACATGAATTGTTAACAGCTCAGGAGCTAAAAAAACTTCTTTTCTCTCAAGGACTTCACTGCAATGTGACTACATATAGGCGATTTTATTGCTAAAATAACCAAGTATTTATAATCAGGGAATGCCCAATCCAGCAAAGTATAACGTCTGTTAATGTAGCCATGGCTTTTAAAAGCATTCATTTATTTGTACATACATACATGGGCAAAGTGCAGTGTCATCTTGTCCAACATGTAATCTATATCTACAGGTAGTAGTGTGCAATAGGCCACGCCATTGTCAACCCTGGAGTACAACTGGTGTATTACACAAAGTAGCTGGATTAAGCGCCATTGTATGTGTAAGCACCCGGTCACAGATGTCATACCTCCTCCCCTCCCCAGAAAGAAGAATAGAAAAATAAGAATAACATAAGACCGGATCACAGGGGTATTTATATCCATTGATACACCTGAAAGGGCGTCATTAGTTGTTAATTACGTAACTAGTGTTAATTAATGGAGGATTATACCAGGGTTATTATGAAGCACTATAACAGTTATACACCACTGTGAATCTGGTACAGCAGAAAGTGGGGTAAAGTGGGTGCAGTGGGGTAATTTCCTAGTAATTAAGGGTGTTTTATCATCAGATAGATCACATTAAGATGGTTGATAACTGTGTTTATGAAGATGGATTTAACATTCTAAGGCCAGCATAATGTGATACTGTGATATGCTTATTTGTTGCCATGATGCATGTATTCTGCATTCATGCATCAATCATGCCGGCCCTATACAGCTGTAATAGACTCCCAAAGGGTCGGCATGATGCTTGAATGCATCCCTGATGTGTAGTATGACTACAAAAGACACATCACATAAAACTTTTTGCCGTGCTTAAAGGGTCAAAGAGTGGGTTCCTGAATGGAGAGTTGGAGGAGGTGGACCATGTAAGTGAGAGCCAGGGGTCAAGGTGAACTGGGTCACACCCAGACTAGGTCACACCCTACCAGCACCACTCGTCTGAATTACATCATTTTTATGTAATATTCACGTGATTTTATACGATTGGTGCTGCAGGGCAGTGTCTAGCCCTATAACTTTAACTCAAATTTAGGTAATCCAAGATGGATGGAGGTAGATTCACATCACCTAAACCACAGTGCAGTGCTTAAAGGTTTAGAGGTTGTGGGTTCCTGAATGGTGGGTTGGAGGGTTGGAGGAGGCGGACCGTGTAAGTGGGAGGCAGGGGTCAAGGTGAACTGGGTCACCCTCCCATCACCCTCCCAGTGGGGGGAGGGGGGGGGGGGGGGGCAATATGTAGCACACCCAGAAAGGCACAATTAAGTCTCTATAGATATACCTTGTGTGGGAGGACCTGGCTAGCCCTCTGACAATGAGGGCATTAGGACCTTTATTGCTGCTTATATGGAAACCTACAGGAGGAGGTCAGCCCTTTGCTAGTGTCATTATAGGCCATGAAACCTTGCGTGAGAGAGCCCAATGGAGGCCATCATTTTGTTCCCTGGAAACCCCCACTATCACTAACCCTTTAATAACAGGGTGGAACGAACTGGGAAATGTCTGATCCCCTGAGGGGGGGGGGACACTGACTCTTTGCCACTGCTGCCTTACAATGCCCCAATCCACACTGAAATGGCCCCTCCTGGGAGCCAAAAACTGACACTCTCATTTGGAAATATTTTCACACATAGTACCCAAATCTGAGGGAGTGCCCCCCTCCCCCACCCAAGTAATGGATTATCGCCTAGACGGAAAATTAAAGATTTGAAGAGTATTTCCACTTGTGAGCCCTTTTTGCTTTTCCTTAGTGTATCAGTGGCTGTATTGTGACGTCCCTTGATAATAGAGGCCGGATATACTCTGTCAATCTGGGATTAACAAGAAAATTACTGTCAGTTAGCTCTCAATTATCCTGTCGGGGCCCTATCACATCAACTACTGGTAATGGTTGTTTAATGAGGTATTACGTAAAGGATGTGTCAATCAACTCTGGTGTAGGGGACCTGACAGGAGGAAATAGTGCTTCAACACAGCTGGAAGCTCAATCAAAACAGGTCACGAATTGGTAGGCAAATTATCACGTGGCAAGATGTACAACAATGCAACCACCACCACTACACAATGATGAACTTAAATGTGTGAACACTTGGCTGAAAGGGGATTTTCACTAGTTTGTCATACCTTATGAAAGAGGCCCCAGAGCACCAAAATAGGATGCTGTATATAAAGCATCTGTCTTTGTACACCGGAGTGTAAAGCCCTCACTGAATTATAGAGCACCCATCACTGGTCTAATTGTAGGCCTAGGTCTACTCCCTTATTTACCCACACAGGCAATATTTATTCTGCAAAGTGGGAGAAATGAGCCCCGGTGCATGCTGGTCTGTGAGAATATGCCCGGGGTGCTCGTTAACTCTGACACCTTGACGTAGATTACACCCGGCATGCAGCCCGCCCCCGGGGGGAGTCACTCTTTGATGCTAGGTACCAACTGCGAAACTACAGCCCCCCTATTTGGTCATTTGACAGCCCCTTGAAAATGTGTATTATTTTTACAGCCCCCTATTTTCTAAGAAATCAGATGACAGCCCATTGTTAAGAGGCCTCTTCCATTTAATGTGAGGTTATTTTGGAATTATATAGATTACTCAAGTTATGTATGAGATTTAAGGGGTCATTATTTTTATTTCAATTGTGACAGCCCCTGATTTTGTACTTTCCAGTCATTAACAGCTCCTAATTTTTTACTTTCATATAATTACCAGCCCCCCTTTTTTCTTGCTCCGACGCCCGCACAGCGACAGCTCTTCCGGGCTGTTACCGCAGTTGGTACCCATTCCTATACTGAGTATCCCCCCGGGGCCCGCCCACATGTGCCATGTGACAAGATGGCCGCCTAAACTGCTACATTTCGGTGAATTGCATGGAAATGAAATAGTTAAGTGAATGATGGGTGCGGTTTAACCCTTTAAGGACAACAGAGTGCTTTAAGGTGATGTGCCTTTATCTGTTTAATGCATGAATTCAGCTCTGGTAAGTAACTCGCTAGCACTGTATTCACAACCCCTTAGAGTTGATACATCCCTGAAGGGTCAGTATGATGGTAGGTAGACTCACTAGGGCTGCATTCATGCTTGAGGACAATGGAGGGCATAGTGCATTAAAGCACTATGGGCTCCTTAAGGTTAAATTATGGGTTAGCTATCCATCAAAGTGGGTGCGGTAGTTGGCCAGGGGGGGACCTTGCCGCCACTCACCCTTGTGTCAAGATGGTGGTTAGAGAGTCATCCAATAATAATACATATGGCAGTTAGAGGAACTTGCTATTGTAGATTAAAGTGTCTTATTGTACTCATTGGACACAATCTAAGATATTTTCTCAACTACAAGCACTGATGCTCCCACACACTGCACTGACTATTTTTATAAAGTAGATACCATTATATTTATTTCCCTGAAATGTTTGCAGTAACAGTTCAAAGTTGACTAGCTTTAGCTTCATTGGAAGCTCAATCTCAGATTAACTACATGTTGTACCATACATTTCTCTATTCCCCTACATTAACATGCCTCTAACATGCATCAGGCTCAAAATAGAAAGTCCTTTTGATGTGAATGTAGACTTGACTTCTTGTCATGTGCGTTGGTATTAGAGTATCATGGCATTTCTCACGCATGCTGCATTGAAGAGCCAACATATGAGTGCAAAATGATGCACATGCATTTGACACCAGGATGAGTGGCGGTGAGCCCCCCCCCCCCCCTGGGTTGCTATCTAGCTGTGTTAATCCTTTAAGGAATTTGAGTATGAAAACCATGTTAGACATGGGGCGATCTTTCTGTATAAATTAATTCCCATTTCCCAAGTCAGCTCTTAATTAAACATGCTTTTCCTGAAATGTTCCCCATCTGTCAGAGAAAATAATGATTTCTTGATATTAGCAGACATTGCTAGATGGCAAGAAAATGACCCATGAATGGGTGTGCTATCATTTTATTTTCATTTTCCCCAAAACATATCTGCTTTGTTTATAGCATTAGTTTAGAAGAAAATGCTGCTTATTTTCTATATTGCTAGTGGAAAAAGAATGGTCTATAATTAGGCCCCATTTCCGTGTTATTTCTTGTTACGGTACATGCTGGTATGTGTGTATACAGCAGTTCAGAAGTCAGGAACCGGGATACCAGCACAGACCCTAATACTTGACACAGTGATTTTATGTAGATCCTGGAGAGTGTCTTTGACGGGTGAGGTCAGAGACTTATTTTGGCTGAATAGTGTCTCCCTATAATTCCATGTTACAAAGACCTGTGCCATTTATTATACGAATTAGTTCAAATGCATCATATATGTTTCGAAGATGGACTGGAACACCTGTATGTCATACATTGTAAAACTCATATAACTTCAAGCCAATAAAGTCAATCTTGTTTTTAAAAAATGAGGCCGACCAAAGATCCAGGGCAGGTATAAAGATAATAAACAAACAGCTATATGGGAGCGATCGATTATTAATAAGGGGATTGATTTTTTTGGGGGGTGGGGGGAGTGTCAAAAATATGGATCCCTCAGGGGGGGGGGGATAAAGGAATATAATTTGACCATGTTTGAGCAAACCATTGTAAGTTGGGTGGGAGGGGGTATCTGTGCATGCTCTTAAACAGGTCAGAAGGTGAATTAGATGATGAGTATTTTTTGTTTCCTTCATACAGTCACGTGGTGTTTTGATGTGTAACTTGCCGGTGCTGCATTGATGCATCATACCAATCCCTTAGGACTATTTTGAACACTGTGGGTCGGCATGATGCTTGAATGCTTATGGCTCAGTCTCATGAGTTTGTAACAGTTGAAAAGCCTTTGACCGGGTGTCATCTTTGACCAGGGAGTTATAAGATGGAATAAATGAGGTATATATAGTGAGGAAATCGGTGAGATACTGCAATAATATGTTTATACACATTCATTGGAAACATAAGTAACGTTTCATATATTTATATACTGCACTTACTATGCACAGTGCAGTTGTTTAAGCTCAAAGTTATATATAAAGTGACGTCTTTGACCGAGTAGAGTGAAATAATAGTACTATGCTGTACTATGCATAGTATGCTCAGTATATAAATATAACAAAATTGACCAATGTTTGCTATAAACGTGTATCAACATATGGGTGCACTATTTCCCCGCTTTTCTTACTACATAGACCTCATTTCTGCTATTCTAATGCTGCCTGGTCAAAGACGACACCCGGTCAAAGACAACATTCGGTCAAAGACGACACCCAGTCAAAGACGACACCCGGTCAAAGACGTTACAACTGTTACAAACTCATGAGACTGAGCCTTATTGATGTAAGAAATCAGTGTCTTGTGGCTAGTCCACTTACTGGAGCAACGCTCTGTCTGGAGGTGGCTCCATATCCTGCAAAGGATGATCAAGGTAAAACTTCGACGAACTTAGTTTGTATGAGTACTCTTTTTGTCCTCCTGGCGCACAGGGTGTATGTTTGTTTACTTACCAGATTTGTATTTATTGCATGTGATGACCACTAGGTCAGACTGTACATAGACGCAATGAATATTGTGGCTTTTCAAAGCCTAGGTTATACGGCAAGGTTTATAACTCTATGCATGTATCAATACATTGTATTTCACACTGTTATAACATGTACTATATTTAAAATGTAACTGTCTCCAAATGAGAATCAGCTAGTCTAGAGTAGTATAAACTCAGGCTTGGATACCCAAGGTCGCCTCTTGGTCACAGACATAGAACATGCTTGAAGACATGTCCTAGACTCATACACAGAAATTGGAGAGTAAGACAGCCACCCTGTGGCTAATCAATATAGACGTTAATGTAGGAACAGTAGCTTACAGGTCTTTTTTGAACGACAAAGACATGAATTCAGTTGTCCTTTTCATAAAAACTGATGTGCATAATTCATTATAACTGATCAATATGAACAATTATACTAATCATATACATTTATACATACTTCGACAAATTGTAGGGGAATTGACCACGCCCCGGTTGCGGAAGGTGGATAGTCATGAAATTAAGATGCAATAAAACTGTTTAAACTTGAAAAAAAAAAAAAACTTGAACTTGAACTTAAGAACTATTGCAATATTTCTTCTTCTTCCTACCTCCTCAGATCTGCCATAGCATCTTTAGATGAAGGATGATCAAGGTCATCAAAATGGCGGCCGGGATGCGGAAACACATTGTGTCAAAGACCCGGATACGGAGGTGGCGCCACCTGCTGAGGAGACCACGAGTCGCATCCCGGCACCGGACGGCGGCTGGGGCTGGATGTGTGTTCTGGGCAGTGCCATCGGGCACGTCATCTTTGGTGTCATCATCCGGGCATTTGGAGTGACCTACCTAGCCCTGTTGGAGAGGTATGGCGCTTCTGCCACAGCCACCGCCTGGGTTGGGGCCCTCAACTTTGCTGGCACAGGATTTCTAGGTAAATAGAGCAGCTGACTACATACATTGTAGACAAAATATTTGTAACAGTACAGTATTTCCATTGAGAAAGTATAATAATCAACAATTTTGTCACATGTATTTGAAGACATTGATACCAAGAACTTGTAATATATATATAATCATTACAGTTTTCAAGATTCTTGCTTTTATTGCTAACAATTTTATAAGTAGGTAATATCTTCAGGGCATCGCCTCATGTCTACTATAGGTTCACATACATCACTAACCATTGTGTACATTCTCTGTAAAAGACCTCAGGCCATGTCTACTAGAATCACACAGATGAATAACCACCATGTCTCTTTTCAGGTCCAGTGGTCAGTACACTCTGTAGGAAGTTTGGCTGTCGGAGTGTGACCATGCTGGGGGGCGTGCTGGTGGCCGTCGGTGTTATAGCCACAGGACACGCCCCCAATATATACGTCACCTATGTCACATATGGACTCATAACAGGTCAGATATACCAGTTAACTATAAATCCCTTCATGTCTAATAAGTAAAGGTGGCTGTTATATAGGTATGCTGATCTTTGATCTAATGAGGATTTGTGATTTTAGTGTTAGTACCAGGATCGAACAGATTGAGTATATGATCATTATAGGTTCCATCAACACTACTCAAAAACCCTTCATCTCTAATTATACATATGTCAAAATTGCCAACTATATAACTATTGCAAGGAGAAAAGGGGAAAAATATCACCCATTGTCTTCGGGTAGTGCCAGTGCTAATCCAATGAAGCATCTCAGTCTTTTGGGCCTGGAAGCTTTGATAGTCATTGTATCAACTTCCCAGTGGGCACAAAATTAATTTCAATGATGAATCAACGTTGAATCAACATTGGATCAACATTGGCAACCCTTTATCAATGTTGATTCAATATTCTGTGCCCACTGGGTTACCATGTACATGATCATGAGGACAACTTACCATTGAGTTAAGCATAGAAAAGTCCAAGGTAGACACGAGGTGTTTTTCAACTACGTCAATAGTGAAGGTATAGGGAGTTGCCCAGCGGGAAACCTGTATGTTAGGGTTTTCCTGTGTCTTGATGCTATTAGATTAGTAGTACAGGTAACAGGATTGCCTTCACTAACTCAAGGCTGACTCACTCCCAAATCCAGTTACCCTTATACTGTTTAGAATATAGATATAACTCTGTGTACTTTGTGTTACAGGACTAGGACTGGGGCTGGCCTACACACCCGGGTACATCATCATCGGGCAGTACTTTGACAAGAGGAAGGCACTGGCCATGTCCATCGCGTCCTTCTCTAGCGGGATCGGTGCGCTGATCAGCCCGCCGCTGCTGGTGCTGTTACTGCGGGAGTACGGCTTCACGGGCATGTTGCTGGTGGTGGGCGGCCTCTGTCTCAATGTCTGCGTGGGTGGTGCCCTCTACAGGCCTCTACCAACCACCAGGTCTGCTACACCTGAGCAACATGACTCAGCAGTTTTAGTAAAAGACAGTGTTAAAAACACCTCACACAAGGGGACAGGAAAGGACTCTCTTATATTAGATAAACAAAAGGAGAGCCAATCTGAAATGACAGAAGTAGTCATTAAAGGGGAGAAGGATGGTTTGCTTGGTGAGAATGAAACCAATGTGATTGACAAATCTACACAACAACCCTTATCTGTGTCAAAAGTTAATAGTACTGTGGATGAAACACAAACTATAGTATTAAAAAAGAAAGAAGGAATGAAGGCCCGATATATCAAAATACTTAAAAGTCCTACATATGTAGCATTGACATTTGCTATATTTTCTCTGGCATTTTGCCTTGGGTTGATCTCGGGCTTCCTGCCTGCGCTGGCTGTGGATAATGGTGTGGAGACAGGGAAGGCAGCTTGGCTGCTCTCTATCAGGTAAAGTCTTTACAATTATTAAAGGCATGTTGAACTGCCAGGAGAGTCTTATTAATCTCAGTGCTTCTACAAGACAGTTGCTCATTCAAGACCAGCATATATTCAAAGACAGAGTGCTTAGATGGTATAATAGTATGGTACTAGGCCAATATATATATGTTATATGCATATCAAAACTCCCAGGGTCTAAAATAAGGTTTAGCTGCTTTTATGGACCAGTATGCATGGAGCCACAGCATTATGGCACAAACTGTCCTGAGATTCTGATATTTTAACTGCATACACAACTGTTAAATGTTTCTCCTCCCTCTCCCATAGTTTAACTACATAAACAATAGTAAACTGTCTTTGAGTCGACCATGTACCTTGAGTCAACCACTTTGCCTTACTTTTAGTGCCAAATTACAGCCATTAAAATCTGTCGAATTGGTATTTACCCTATTTTCCCTAGTAGAATAGAGGGAGATTCAGCTTTCTGCTACTTTACAAATTTGGGACATAATTCTTCCTCTCTCTGACGGATGCCTAATATACCTTGTATAACCACCTTTTGCTGTACTTTTTAACCAATAATGGGTGAACTCCGAGCCAACCCCCAAGACCCCAGGGCCTTTTGCTTGATGATGGTATAGATGGCTGGTATGTTGTTAATTGGTATGAAATGTTTTTTTAAAAAGCATTTATATTCTAGATTGTTACGTCTGGATGAAAAAACAAATTGATTTAAAAAAAAATCATGATTACCCAGTCTAGTGACCCTGTGAAAGGGATGTACTAATATGTCAAAGTGGTTGACTTATGGTTCTGGTGGTGACGGATTTAACACATTTTTTATGTTAAGCCAATATGGCCCTAATGTCTTAAACTAAAAAGTGGGGACCTCTTTTTTTATAATGCCTAGGACTTGAGAAAAAAACACTTGACCATCTTTGGCGGACCCATATTGGTTAGCATACTACAGTATAGGTCCCAAAAAAACTCACAACTGGAACCCAGGTCCAAGTGGTCGACTCATGGGCACTTTACCCTATTTCTCTTCCCTCCCCCAGTGGTATCTGCAGCATGGTGTCCACCCTGACTCTGGGCCCGTTGCTGGACGTGCCGGCGGTGCGGCGGTACCGGCTCTACATCTACAACCTGCTCAACCTGCTGTCTGCCGTCTCCACCTTCCTGTTTGGTGTGGTCACGCAGTACGCCGCCTACGCAACCCTCTCTGTCGTCGTCAGTGCCTGTGCTGGGGTGGTAAGTGACTTTATATCATGATGTATGTGCTATTACACTGTTCTGTTTGGTGTCCGTCACTGTCAGCATTACAAGTGTGCCAATAGGATCCTCAGGACCTGAAAACTTTGGGTGGGTATGGGAAAATATCCACTATACCAAACTATTTCCCTAGTTCTTAAGCATTGAACGCTAGATATTAATGATGCTAGGGAATGTAGGGATCCCAGGAAAAACACTACTGTACAAATAGACTGTATACTGGGGATAGGTCTGGTCAAATTCCTTCTATGCCCATCTATTGTGCCTGTTGCTAGATATTTGGATATTGTTTGGACATACTTGTGATAAATTATAGACCGGATATAAATGATGCAGTATTAGGTGTTAACTGAAATAATATCAGGAAAAATCAAATGGTTTGAATATAAATGGTCAGTTCCCCTACATGAGAAAATATAAATATCTGTTATTTTAACAAAAATAAAAAGAACCTTCACAGAGAGAAGAAACAAAAGTCAAAAGGGGATCCAGGTTACATCCAGAATGACTCTTCTCCTTAGGGGAGCCCAGGTCCTTATTTGACTCCCTTATAGGTGAGTCAGAGAATTATGTGACTCTCTCAGATGAATCCCTTAGGTTGGTCAGGGAGTCACCTAGGCTCCCCTAATTAGCATGGGCTCCCTAAAGAGGGGAGTCATTCTGAAGGCAACCTGGACTCCCTTTCGATGCTGTTTCTTTTCTCTGTGTTCAATGTAAGTCATTCTAATGACATGTACTTCATCTCCT
This sequence comes from Harmothoe impar, assembly GCA_947462335.1. Taxonomy (NCBI): domain Eukaryota; kingdom Metazoa; phylum Annelida; class Polychaeta; order Phyllodocida; family Polynoidae; genus Harmothoe; species Harmothoe impar. The sequence goes on from OX381712.1 coordinate 15,358,567, forward strand.
TTATAGTTGATGTCGCAGAGGGCCACAGTTATCAGTGATGTTGTGGGTCGTGGCAGCGATGCTGAGGGATTTGGCATCGTGCTGATGATCGGGGCGGCTGGCAGCCTCCTTGGACGCTCCCTCGCAGGTCAGTACAGCTCACCCAGAAAAATATCAGAGTCAGCTTGACACTGGGTTATGTCACCAAAAGGACTCTCCTACAAGGATCAGGCACTTTAGTGAAGGTCAGGCATTGCTGGATCAACCCAAAGAGCTTGAGAGTCTGGCCATACTGGACCTTCATGCCATGTGAAAATGCTGGACTCTGTGGACAGTCTTTTTCAGCATCTAAGAGCCTAGCATTGTCAGACTCTGGCATGAGGGTCCAGCATGGCCAGACTCTCAAGCAATTTTCAGGTGTGAGACGCAGCCAATAAATGACCCTGTTCCCCATTCTATTCTCAGTCCTACTTCCAGGCCCGTCGTCATTTCTGTGGAGGTGTTAAAGCTATGATATCCCCAACCCGGCATCGGGGGTGGGGGGGGGGGGGGGGGATGTGCGTGTGTGTGGGGTGTGTGGGGGGGGGGGGGTGTTAAAGCACTGCTCCATTATCCACCACTATACATTGTATATGCACCTACTCGGCTGGTTGTGGGGGGGGGGGGGGGGGGTTGACAGCTTTTTATGGCAATGCTACGATGTAGATATACTAGTAGATGTGTGTGAGCCGAGTAAGTGCCTCACAAAGGTGTGTCGGAGTTGGGTGGGGGGTGGTCAGAAACGAAAGGAAGAACCTATAGCTTACCATCAAAAAAATTACTATTTCTTCCTGTTTTATCTAGGTATAATACCCATCTATTATATTCCCCAAAAGATATGATGATAGTGCACTAGTTCAGATGTAAAAGAGGATAGACCGAGGATAGAGGATATGCCCCCCCCCCCTCCACCTGGCTGCCTGTTAGTGTTACAGCCACAGCTTTATACCCGGTGCACTCCTCCACCCGTGTATGTGGTTTCTTTGGCCATTGAATACACAAATGTGTGATTTCTCAATAACCAGAAATCCCCTTACAATATAAATGATTGCATCTTGTAGAGAAGTTGATAAACTATAAACTAGGTAGGGTTTTGAATTTAGGACCTTAAGAAGAAAAATCGGAAATCGATTTAAATTACAGTTTAGAAATATCAATAGCACACCATCATGTGACCATGCCCAGATCTAGGGTCGGGGTGAAGAGGGTCTCCGTCCTCTCTTTTGGTGCAGTCCCGGACCTGATTTTGCGATAGTCCAACCTGTTATTCAATGTACATCATAGCTTGACCCTAACTGAGATGGCCCTTGACCCATCTATAATGCTAGTCCAGCAGTGCCTGACCCTTGTATGAGAGTGCTATTGTCAAGATGGGCTGACGCTCATGTTTGCCTCAGTGTTGTAGGCCTTTGTATTAAAAGTCCCTTTATTCAGACAGAAAAAGTAGAGTAGAAAATGATGACACATGCATCTGCTAGAGGGGAATCGACTTGACGTTCATTTGTCTTCATGACTCAAGAACACAGCACAAAAGAGTGGTTTGCCAGCACAGTCCAAGAGCTCAAAACAGGACCTAAAGTTCAACAAATTTGTACCAGGCCAATTTCTTAAATTGTTGGACTTATGTATGAGTGCATAGTGAAACGACATAAAATTATGCATTGGCTGCCTATAACTTGGCCTCTCCCAATGGGCACAAAATTCAGTTTGACATTGAATCAATGTAGAAACAGCATTGAATCAACATTGTCAACCATTTATCAATGTTGAATCAATGTTTTGTGCCCTCTGGGCTTAACCTCTCCTACTTAAGTACTAATACATGTGTTTCTGCTGTTACCAGGTTCTATAAAGGACTCATGGGGTGGCTACAACGGGGCTTTCTACCTCTCTGGCAGTCTGGCGTTACTCAGCACCATCTTCCTACAAGCTGCTCTAGTACGGAGAACCATGATCCACAGGAAACGTCAAAAGACAACTGCCTAGGCAGTATTCACTGTCATAGGATAGCAGGGGTGTCATCTGATTTAATGGAGCTGAAATCTAAAACATAGACTTACCTACATATTTCGGTCATACATGGACAAAACATTTTGCATGTTCATATTTGATTTATATTGTACTATATTCTTCATGAGAAATATCATCTATTGCCTGTCCAAGCTCTATTGAATGGAATCTGTTGAACATGCGTCAGTCCATTGAATGTATCTTTCATCTCATGTTGTCGATGGTCACATAAAATGTTCTACATGTTGGCATGTCACACTCATGTAGTCCTTTTCAAATTCATAATATCAGTTAATGCTACAGTGTGTGGGCCGTGGCAGCAACATCATTTTGTACTAAACAGTGCCCTACAATAGTAACATTTCTGTTATTTTAGAGATGCTAGTGCCAACAGTCAACACAATGCATATTAATCAGAGAATCTAATTCCACTACTTATTATGTGTATGCCTACTCTCTAACGTCAGGTAGGGTCAACATGTTGTCCCAAGTAACAGAGTCACAGAAAACATTTATAGATATTTTCAAAAAGCTTTAATTCTTGTATTAGAAGTATTTTTGAGAGAGGAATCAATATCATATTGTTGAGTCATTTATACATCTGTTTTGCCAATTTGGTATTCGTGTTGTTTATACTAAATGTATCTATATATATATGTATTTACATTGTGGTGTTGAGAACACTGTCACAATGAGATATTATCTAGGTAATGCAACTATGCAATGGGAGGAGGTGAATATAGCTTGTTTTGTACATATTGATGTTGAACTAAGCAAGAAGGTTCAGATAGAAAACCTACAGCTACAAACGCAGGTCTAAGAGACACATGTCCTATGTCTAACTCTTTGATAAATCTTGTGTGCAAATAACGGAGAGGACTGGAGGCAAGTCTAACTTTGCAAATGGCTGCAGAAACGATGTATAACGTCAGTCCCACAGGGAACAAACCTGTTGTTACTTATACACATGTAGTCTACCATTCACAGAAGTGGGAATTAAATGGGACTGAAATGTGCCGCACATTTTATATGTTATCATGAAATAAACACAACACAATATACTTTTTATTCATCTTTGTTATATTGACCAGGCTAAAGGTATAGTAGAGAATATATTTAATGGTTCACTGTCCTTAACATTGCAAATATATGTTCATAGAATACAATTATCTTTTACAGTTTGTGAGACTATGCTATGGTTATAGTCCCTTGAGATGCTTCTATTCTAGTGAGCCCTTAACCTCCAACTCAGTCACTCCATGTTGTGTTCATAACAGTAATTTCAGTTCATGTACAATCTACGTTGAAGCATCTAACAAATGTTTTCCAGTATAATGTTAATTCAAAAACATATCTTGAAATCAGGGAAGTTCATCTGCCTTTGCTCGGTGGGCTGATATATCCAGTATAGCACCAAATACAATAATGAAACATCCAACAACCTCTATCCAGTTGTAGTTTCCAGGCAACACAAAATACATGATGGTGTACTGCCAAATCAGCATTGTCACCACGCTAAAGCTGTACAGTACAGAGAGAGATGGCCCCCTGATTGGAGGTAGAGGAAAGAGGAAAGAGCTGAAAAAATGGCATGCCCTGAGACTAACAGGAACTGGTACATATTTGTGACCCGTTTGAACGAAATGGGTCGGAAGTCGCATATCAAAAATGTTGTGATATTGCAATATTTGTGTACAGCTCATCAAGAGCTTTCATGTGATATGTGACATGTAGTATATTGGCCAGTTTGACCCTTTGACAATATCTTTTTGTTGAATTAAATGGAATTTAATAAAAATGAGATAATTAACATTTAAATTAGATATTAACTATGTTATACAACACAATTATAAATCCTATGGCCATCATTTTCGGAATAATGGGAGTTGAAAGCTGGTTTATACCTTATAATTTCATGAGATAACTATTAATATGTTAGAAAAATGTCAAAAACTCATTTTTCAAAATAAAATTCCACCCTTTACTACTTGAAGAGGTCATATCTAGGCTCTTTAAAGTGCGGCTTCCAACACAATTCTTTAAAACAGGTGACATCTATCGTCAACACTGGATCATCAAGATAGGACACGAATACATGTACCACTGAACCCATGGAAGAGAATGCTGCCCCATGGGTAGCCTTTACAACATATATATATATATATATATATATATATATATATATATATATATATATATATATATATATATATATAGGTTTAACACCTTGCAGTGTGATACCACTTACATCATATGTCAGACCACCTCCGACACCTCCAATAATAACCAAGCCATATCCCATGAACATTGCACTTCTACTTATATATCCTCCCCAGAACAACTAGAGCTATTTTGTGGCTGAAAGGTCTTTGAAGCATTCTCAGCAGGCAATTCCTTCAACTGACACTCATTTTTCATTTGCCTGAACAAGGTTGAACTGCCAGGATAATGCCGACTACATATTGGGGATCCAATTTTCCCTGCCATCTAGTAAGTAGTGTATGGGGGTGTAATGGGCCAAAATCCAAGATGGCCACCAAAAAATCAGAATGACGTCCTGTGTTGTGTTAATATTTGTCCTAGCAAACTTCTAACATTACCTACCCCCCTATATCAATACCAGGGAATCCCTTGGTGATATTGGCTAGGACAAGTGGTTGCCTAGCAACAGACACTCTAATTGTTTACTTGCTTAGCAACACTAGTTTTATCTGACCCTCTAGCTAATTTCTAGGTTTCCCTATCCCCCCCTATATCAGTGCCAGGAAATCCATTAGTGATATTGGTATATTGCTAGGGTGACTGGTTGCTTAGCAACATACACTCATATATTGTTTATTAGCTTAGCAACACTGGTTTTCTCACCCTCCCGCACATTTTCAAGCTTACCTACCCCTGCATATTGCTACCAGGTAATCCATTGGTGATACTAGTTAATTAAGCTCTATTCCGCACTAGCTGGATGTCCACTGGACAGCGCCATATTGGACTGGTCCCAGTATGCACCCTCTCCTTTCCAGTCACTAGCTTCAGCAAATCATGTGGACCAGATCAGGGGGCTAAAGCTCTGCTTGGAGAGTGGAACTACTACATTCCCTGCATGCTAGGACACCTGCAATCTTTTACCTGTCCAATATAGGGTTGTGGTTAGGACAATGGACTCATGATTAGCAGTACCTAAGTTCAAATCCCCTCCAGGCTAAGTGTGGTGACCATTTTAACCCCATTGGTTGCAAAAGCTTTTGGCAAAACGTTTTTGTAGAATATTTTATGAACCTTTGCAAAAGGTTTGGGTATAGTCTTTTGGTAACCACTTTTGGTAACCATCTATGTTAGACTAAAAGCCACACCAAGGACCGAACCCGGGACCCTTAGATTGGGAGTTCCAGGCTCTCTACCAATTGTGGCAGCACTGGTATCCCGCTAGTGAGGAATAGACTGGTGTCCCACAACTCGAAATTTGAAACTTGAAATTCATAGCATTCCTGACAAAACAGGCATAACATAGTATCAAATAAAAGGGGAATCCCATGGCCATCAGATAACAGTTTGTATCACCCTGTAACCCTACAGACACATAGAGTAAGATGCTAATGTCCATGGCACTGCTTCATATCCCTATGTAAACCTATTGCCAATATGCTACAACCTAACACCAGATGTCACTAGTGAGTCATGGTTAAGATTTAACCTGTGGTTTCAGTACCTGTATGTACTATCAATTATTTTATCTGATACAAGAAATAAGGTCCTATACAGGACAAGTATCATGGGACACATGTTTGTTTATTGATTGGGCATACACATGGCTATCTCATGAATTTGCAGATTTCCAGGTTTAGACATATGGAACGGGAACAGGAATATTGGAGCTATTTTGTGTTATGAAAATAAGTACAAGTTGCCATAGAAACCAGCATTTTACTCTATGTGTTGGGTTACATTCAGCTGTGACCATCTTTTAGAGACCAATACCCAGTGGGCACACCCTAGTCTGCACCAGCTACTAGCCGTTGCTTTGGTGGCTAATTGCAGTGCAGCAATAAATAGCCATTCGGGCAACTGTTACTAGCCAGTCAAAGTTTATGAAGAAAATGAGTTAAGTTAGGGTTGCATAGCCAGTGATTAATAAGCTATTATGCAGGGCAGAAAATGTAGGGCTTAACAGATTTTGAATATTAAGGGCTGAAAAGTCATTGCATGACACAGTTTAATAAGGGCTGCATTTGCAGTATCTAGTAGCAGGTGCATAGCAGCTCTTATTAATAGCTGCAAACGCAGGGCTGCAGATGCACTGATGATTAAGGGGTGCTAATGCAGGGCTTCCTAGTATCTGCATTTTAAGGGATTACTAGTTGTTGTATGACACTCATTTTTAAGGGCTGCATTTACAGTAGCTAGTAAATGATGCATAGCAGCTCTTATTAGTAATTGCAAATGCAGGGCTGCAGATGCACTGATGATTAAGGGATGCTAATGCAGGGCTACCTAGTATCTGCATATTAAGGGACTACTAGTTGTTGCATGACACAGCTAAATAAGGGCTTAATTTGCAGTACATAGTAGCAGGTGTATAGCAGCTCCCAATAGTATGTGCAGATGAAGGGCTGTTGAAGCACTGACTATTAAAGGCAGCGGATGCAGGGCTTACTAGCTGCTGCATATTAAAGGCTTATTACCTGTTGCTTAACTGTTGCGTTTGCAGTGGCTAGTAAATGGTTTACAGCAGCTCTTATTAGTAGCTGCAAATACAGGGCTGATGAAGACCATGTGCTTTCAATATCCCCTATTATCACCAATTGTTTTCTCTGAATGCTTGGAATCTACATGATATTATTTAATGAGATGCTGTCACATTGTGCTTTAACCCTCCAGTTTTCTATATTTCATCTGACCAACAGCTATCTCTGCTTAGATATTTCACGAAATACATATAATCACAAGTCAGTGTTAATCCCCATAGACAACTAAAAATGAGGATTATATCTTGAATGGGTGTCTAAATATTAAATTCTATCAGTCCATGTGGTGCCTAATAACATATGTGGTAAATCATGAGCAGGATATTCCTCCAAATTTGGGTTGATTGGTGATTTTCCTTAAATATCCAACCAGGGCTGCAAACACTATGCTATGCATAGCAATTTCCTTAGACTTAGACATCCCATATATCAAATCAATAGAATCCATGCATGTAACATCATTGTCCATTTTTTCAAATATTAAATGAACAAAATGTGTATTTTAAACAATGAAAATGACATGGTCTTTGAGAAAGGATAAGTTCAAAAGCTTTTGAGTTAACCAGACCACTGTGGCTTGACATCGACTAATAACTGTTACTTTCGCAGAGGCTAGTAAATGGTGCACAGCAGCTCTTATTAGTAGCTGCAAATACAGGGCTGATGAAGACCATGTGCTTTCAATATCCCCTATTATCACCAATTGTTTTCCCTAAATGCTTGGAATCTACATGACATTATTTAATGAGATGTTGTCACATTGTGCTTTAACCCTCCAGTTTTCTATATTTCATCTGACCAACAGCTATCTCTGCTTAGCTATTTCACAAAATACACATAATCACAAGTCAGTGTTAATCCCCATAGACAACTGAAAATGAGGATTATATCTTGAATGGGTGTCTAAATGTTCAATTCTATCAGTCCATGTGGTGCCTAATAACATATGTGGTAAATCATGAGCAGGATATTCCTCCAAATTTGGGTTAATTGGCGATTTTCCTAAATATCCAACCAGGGCTGCAAACACTAAGGTATGCATAGCAATTTCCCCAGACATCCCATATATCAATGCAATAGAATCAATGCATGTAACACCATTTTCAATTTCTTCATGTACTAGATGAATAAATTGGGTTTTTAATCAATGAAAATGAGATGGTCAATGAAAATGAGTTCAATAGCTTCTGTGTTATCCAGACGTCTGTTCCTTGACATAGGCTAATAACTGTTCCTTTTCCAATGGCTAGTAAATGATGCATAGCAGCTCTTATAAGTAGCTGCAAATGCAGGGCTGCAGAAGCAGTGACTATTAGGGACAGCTATTGCAGGGCTTACTAGCTGCTACATAATAAGGGCTTATTAGCTGTTGCAGAGACATTCATTATTTGCCAGTAGGTGGCAGCAGTATTCATTTATAGAAGTTTTATACTCTTTGAACTTATTGATATCATTTTATTGATGAGATATACTAGTCATGTGTGTACCCAAATGTGCTAAATTAGCAAGCATAGAACATACATCAATTGCTATGATTTAAAATATGCTTAGAAGTAATTTATAACATAAATTAAAACCAAATTCGATTGAGACACAGTTTCTGTGTATAATAGCATATTACTTAAAGGTCATATACTACTGCATTAAATCACACCTTATGGACAGGTTGACTACAAGTGTTGCATTAACCACCAAGTAGTCAACTACTAAGTGATGAATTTGAAGCTCGAATAAGTAGCTAAATCTGCTTTGACTAATACTCACTGCATATATGCATATACTACTAATGGTTTGCTTTGCAGGGCTGCAAAAAAAACTGGCAAGAGCTACAAAGCGTTGCATTAGCCACCAAATTAGTCAGCGACTAAGTGCTGCATTCACAGTCCTTAATAGAAGCTGCCTTTGCAGTGACTAATAGCCACTGCATAAGCAGGTATTACTAAGGGCTTATTTTGCAGGGCTGCATAACGCAACTAATTAGTGCTTCAAGGCGTTGCATTAGCCCCCAAATTATTCATCTAGTAAGTGCTGTACTCAAAGTCTTTAATAGTAGCTTACTTGCAGTGACTCATAACCACTGCACAAGCAGCTACTAATAAGGGTTAATTTTGCAATACTGCAAAACGCAGCTAATTAGTGCTTCAACGCGTTGCATTAGCCACAAAATTAGCCAGCTAGTAACCAGTGCAACCACTGCATGGAGGTGGCTACTAAGCGTTTAGTAGGTGGTGCTGTGCCCACTGGGTAGTGGTTAACATACTACAGCATGGTTCCCAAAATACCTCACAGGTATGGGCACTTTACCCTATGTGGGTACTGGGGGGGGGGGGGGGGGGGGGGGGTGGAGGGGGTAGGGGATACATGCACTGCACTGCACTGCACTGCACAGGTCCATATTTCTGGTCTTGCAAAAATGTTACAGGTGTAAATTTGATGTGGTATGTGAACTAAGTACCAATGCTACTTATGTAAACTAGCCAACAAAAGAGGGACCCCACACTGGTTCTTGTGGGAATTGACACATGCTCTGACATGTTGTTTGCAAGTGTTGATTGCCTGTCAATGTAGACAACTCTCGAATAACCATGGTGTGATCCCCGGGATACCACACTGTTCTAATTGCCTTAGTAATGTGTACTTGTTAATCGTGTCAATGCCTTCCGGAGATCAGATAAGACCACCACAGAGGACAGGCCTTTGTTAATGACTTTCTGTATGTGCTATCTATTGTTGAGCATTCCAATATACCAGGTAAAACCATATTGAGTTCTTGACATCAAGTACAAAGCTTATACACAGGCAACACACCAGTATCACCAATGGATTCCCTGGTATTGATATAGGGAGTGTAGGTAAGCCTGAAAATGAGCTAGAGGGTAGAAAAACCAGCGTTGCTAAGCAAATACACAATAAGAGTGTCCATTCCTAGGCAACCACTCATCCTAGCAACACACCAATATCACCAATAGACTTACTGGTATTGATTACGGGGGGGGGGGGGGGGTAGGTGAGCATGGACATGAGCTAGAGGGTGAAAAAAACAGTGTTGCTAAGCAAATAAACAATTAGAGTGTCCGTTGTTAGGCAGCCACTGATCCTAGCAACAAACCAATATCACCAATGAGTAGTATAGTATGTATCGGAACGGGACTATAGTTAAGTACTGTTTATTACTCAATCGACCTGCGGCCAATCAGAGGCCTCCATTTGGTCACGTGACCGGAAGTGACCTACTTAGGGGATTAGTGGTGACGTCACGTGACCTAGTTAGCCAATCAGAGGCCGCCATTTGGTCACGTGACCGGAAGTGACGTCATATGACCTACTTCTGGACCGGAAGTGACGTCATATGACCTACTTAGGGGACCGGAAGTGAGGTCATATGACCTACTTTAGGCTCACGTGACCGGAAGTGACCTGATGAGTCACGTGACCGGAAGTGACGTCACATGACCTAATGGCCAACCGGAAGTGAGTGACCTCATTGAGGATCACGTGACCGGAAGTGACCTGATTGATCACGTGACCGGAAGAAGAAGTGACGTCACGCGACTTAATGAAGAGATGAGCGTCTTTAAGGGGTCACGCGCTTTAAAATGTGATATCTTTTTTTTTTTTTTTGGAGGAGGAGGAGGAGGAGGAGGAGGAGGAGGAGGAGAAGGAGAGGAGGAGGAGGCAAGTCTCTTATTTTTTTCGGTAAACTAATAAAAAACACTACGATATAAGTTTTTGTTTTTTTTTCATTTTTTATTGTTTTACGAGCGACTGGAAGTGACTTATTGAACTAGGTAGAAGCGTTCTTTAGAGTGTATAAGGGGGGGGAAGGAGGGGAGGGGAGGGGAGGGAAGGGGGGGAGGGGGGCCCCTTTAAGATGCATGGGGAGGGGGGCGCTTTTAGGATGCATGGGGCGGGTGGGGGGGAGGGGGGGAGGGGGGAGGGGGGCACTCTAGGGGGGTGGGGGGCACTCTAAGGGGCGTTTGTCTCTTTTAAGAAAAAAAGAAAAGAAAAAGATTTCAATCGAGAGACACGCTTCTTCCTCTCGAGAGGAAGAAGCGTGTCTCTTCGTTTTTTTTTGTTTATCACGTGCCTCGATGAGGCGATCAGCTGCGACTGGAGGAAGTGACACTTTAAGAGGGCGCGCGTCTTAATTGTTATGATATTTTTTTTTACTTACTAATAAAGAAGACGTATGAAAATAAAACACAACAATTCACATGTCCGTCGTTCTCGTTGTTTCTTGCTTGATAAAGTCAAGTAATATCGCGATGCCGAGGTCAAACTTTCCCATGTCCTCAGTCAACACTCCAAGGAGTTCAAAAGGTGTACCGCCGGCACCGTCAGCTTCATCTTGCCACATTTTCAACACTCGGAAGGCCCACTCAGCGGGACTTCCTCCGTATTCGCATTCTTCAGCGATCTTATCTAACCTCTCAGGCGACAATTTTAAATGGTCCCCCACCTCTTTCCACCTGCTACCTAGACGTCTGCCGAGGGTGCCCAAGTGCTTATGCATCGCGCGCGAGTCGGGGTTTTCGAAATCCAACCCCTGTCTGTGGAGAAGGGACATCCACTGAGCCAACAGTTCCACGCGTCTAATGCGGGTGAAGACGCGACCGAGCTCTCCCCATCTATGACGATGCGGGGTTTCACCCCACCAGACTCGGAACATCGCCGTACACAGCTCCTCCGGTGTCTTGACACTGCGCTCTACTAGAGCATCCATACGGGCGGCGGTAACTTTTAAGCTACTGCCCAACTCTCTCCAACAGCCGCTCAACTCTTTACCTAGTTGACGAAGCAAGGCGTCGCTATAGGCTAACCGCCGCTGTCCTACCTCTCTGTTCTCCCCATCGGTCTGCCTCGCGCGTCTCACGTCGTCAAGCCGCATTAACTTTTTTTCAGGTGGACAAGGCGGTGAAGGCGAGCTTGAAAGTGGAATAGCTTGAGCCATCTCGTCTCGTCTTGGCGGCGGCGGCGGCGGCGGTGGCGGCGGTGGTGGCGGCGGTGGTGGTAGTAGACGTTACTGTAGTCAGAGGCGATATGGTTTTTTTCCAACAGAAATCAGAGCTTTTATACAGAGGGAGTTTAATCCCATTTCTTTAGCTTAGCTCATGACAGTGGATCCCTCAAAAAAAAAAGAGGGGAAAGGGATCCAGCTGAAAACGTCATACCTTATGTCTTTGTGAATGGCCGCCGGTCAGTCAACGGCAGCAACCGCTTAATCCTTTATACAGCTAATGCGCGTTGAATTGCTGAACAGGGTGGTAAGCGGCTTAGCTCATGACAGTCGATCTCTCAAAAGGGGGGAAAGGGATCCAGCTGAAAACGTCATGCCTTATGTCTTTTGTTTCTCTTTGTGAATGGCCGCCGGCCAGCCGGCGGCAGCTGAACAGGGTCAGTAAGTAGCTTAGCTCTAGAAGCGAGAAGGCGTATATAAGGGGCCTGGAAACCTCCATTCACTCACTCATTCTTTTGCTGCTCTCTACAGTCACCACCATGAGCAAAAGACAACACCTAGCGCCGTCCAAGAACAAGAAGACTACGCGGAACAGCGCTCGTTTAGCGTCAGTGCCTCCTCTTGCTACTGAAAATGAGACTACCGCCGCAGCCGCTTGGTCTTATCACCCTCCCGCTGTAGCGAGCGCTCGCGGCAGTACTAGTAGTAGTAGCAGTAGTAGTAGCAGTAGTAGTACTAGTAGTAGTAGTAGTAGTAGTAGTACTACTGGTAGTAGTCGTCGTGCTAGCGACGTTGTTACACTCGCGACGGTACACGTTGCTGCTAAGCGCGCTGCCGCTGCTACTGCCGCCCCGCCTGCTGGTGATCCTCGGGCTGCGGCTGCTGCGGCTGCTGCTGCTGCTGCTGCTGCACCTGCTACCGCTGCGCCTGCTACCGCTGCGCCTGCTGAGGCTGCTGCGCCTGCTACTTTTGCGTCTGCTGTTGCGTCTGCTGCTGCTGCTGCTGCTTCTGCTGCACCTGCTGCTACCGCTACTACTACTGACGACAACGCTCCTGGCACAGCGCAGTACTGGCAACCGGGTTTTTACCTCCCCACTACTGTTGATGACTTTGATGACCTGCCGCACGTTGCACAGCCCCTCTCCTCCACCACTACATCGACCGACGCCCTCGACGCCGCTCGCGCTGAGAGTGACAGCTATTCGGACACTCAGCCCCTAAACCGAGAAGAAGAGGAGGAGGAGGAGCAGCAGCAACAGGGTGAGACAGAGAACGACGCTGACGACAAGGCGTACGAACAACCCGAAGGGAAAGGGGTGGGCGGTACGTTTTTCGGCTCCCCTCTTCGACCTTTCGACCTCACTTCCACTAGTAGCGCCCCGTCCGGTCCGCGGCGACTGCCCTCACCGCCACCTTACGAGGGCGGCGGCGCTTCATCTTCTACCGCTACACTCAGCACCGACGGCGTGTGGCTGCTCTGTTCCAACAACGAGGCCTCGGATACCACCAGCGCTGACGCTGCTCCTGCTATCGGTTCTGCTGCTTATTCAGCTCACGCTGATGGTGTTACTCATCCTGCGGGTGTGAAACGTTCTAAGGTGAGTTCCAGAACAACAAGGCCTAGTAAGAAGAGAAAAATACAAGAAAAAGAACGAGATGGACGAGAAGAAGCAGAGAAAACCTTCTCCCGTCTTCTCGGGTTAGAGTTCTGCTTAGACGGAGCTTTGACGCTGGAGATCTGGGAGGACGTGGCTAGACTGTCTAGGAGGCCGCGCTACACAAAAGACGGCCAGGTGAAAGAGGCGTCTCTGACCAGAAGCAAGCGAGTGCACTTCACGGCCGACGCGCTGCGCGAGCTAATAGCACGCATCGCCGATATCCGCGCAGTGGTGCGCATACGCGACACAGCGGCCGCGCAAGGAAAACCTAATCACACCCCCTGGTTCGCAGTGCTGGATGAGGAGGGCGAAGTGTACGCAGCTGTTTGCTACTACAGCGGTAAGAACCTCGTCCACGTGCGCAAGTACGAAGGTCCTGACAAAAAACCCACACAGCAGGGAGTGACGCTGTCCGCCAGAGCGCTCAAAGAGTTGGATGACAAAACAGAGATCATTCTGAAATATCTCGGCATAGATTCGGAATGAGAGACGCTCAACGCTCACGCGCGCACACACACACACAGCGTTTGACGTACGCTGTATGAGACAGACAGACGGATACACAGACAGCAGACAGAAAGATAAATAGATAGATAGATAGACAGATAGATTGATAGATAGATAGATAGTTAGACGGCTAAGTAGTTGGTAACTGAGTGAAAAAAAACATGACACAGTACGTATGCGAAAAGTGTTTCAAAATGTTTAAAAGACCGTACAACCACGAGAGACACGTAGAAAATTGTAGAGTAGTACCTAAGTTTTGCCCTCTATGCGGCGAAGGCGATTGCCGAAAGATCGCCTGTCGACGCGAATCTCTGGACGGGGTGACCGTCCCTCCGCGCATATGTGCTGTACCGAACGGGGAGGAAACGTTCACGGCGAATTGGCCTGCGATACAAACGGGCGTCAGGATGCACGGGACTCGCGTGAGTGTAACAAACTTCAGGCTACCAACCGGCGAGTTGAGTGACGCTGTAGATACTATGCGTCGCATTCACTTGACACAAAGATTCAGATACAAAGTGGGTTTCTCGGTAGGCTTACTCTTACAACACAGAGAAGACAAGAGCAAACTGCGCTACTTTCACGCCTCCCAGAACAACGCAACTTTCATACAACCGCTCCCTACTATAACTAATTCAGAAACTTTGGAAGAGCTCCTCTCAAAGATGGAAAACACCGTCGCTTGCGAGGAAGTACGGAAACTTTGCGACGCTGACACCAAGTGGCACGTTCTTTTTCCTACCAATTTGAACATTTGCGTTTACATGGGACCGGGGGAATTCCCCATAGGCGGTAGGATCACTCAGGCCGGTCGAGTTGGAAAGAGAAGCGGCGTGTTAGATTTTCCCAACAAGGACAACCTCTGCATCTTCCGCTGCATTTCCTTTCACTTATACAACACCAGCAAGCGCGCTTCAGATTTGTTACGTCAGTTCTGTCCCGCTGCCACACCTGAATCCTTTCCGGGTCTGAACATCCGCGACTTACCCGCGTTAGAGAACTTGTTTGACGTACAGATAGCGGTTTACACCGCGTCGCGTCAAGTGCCGGGGCGGAAGTTGAGAAGACGCGTTACTCTGATCAGACCGCCTTCCAGAACTCTGGCCGCCCGAGGTAAAGTCAACCTACACCTGACGGCGAAAGGCGGTTTGCACGTCTCTCTCGTCACGGACTTCAACGCGTACGCGGGCATATACGAATGTTGCAAGTGTAAGGCGGCGTTCACCACTGAGTTCTTGCTGAAGAGACACAGGAACCAGCTTTCCTCTTGCCGACAAGTCAAGTAGCGCTACGTAGGTGGCATCTACCAAAGTTCGAGAACGATTTTCGAAGCGCTAGCAGACTTCTCCATTTTTCCCCCCGACGGACATTCCGGAATCTACCCTTACAAGATCGCCTTCGATTTCGAGGCTTTCTTCAGACCGTGCAAAGAACCGTCTACGGAACACGTGTCCCTGCTGTGGGATCACGTCCCTTTGTCGGCTAGCGTCGCATCCGACTTTCCGGGGTGGGAGGGGCCCGTCTGCTTCGTCAGAGAATCCGACGCAGATTCCGACCCCTTGTTGGACCGAGTTTTAAATCACATAAACGAGAACGCCAAAGTCATCGGGGAAGCTGTGCTAGAACTTTACCGACCGACCTTAGCGAAGTTAGATGCGGCGATAGGTGAAGCTCTCCTGCTGGAGGAGGCGACGTTCACCCCTTCTCCAGGCGGCTTCGCTGCGGCTCAGACCAGACACCCGTTAGTTCAACTGAAGAAGCGTCTTCTGAGATACATCCGTCAAGCTCCAGTCGTGGGCTTCAACTCGGGGCGTTACGACTTGAACCTGATCAAAATACGCCTTCACTCGTTCTTCGCCTCCGGAGACCGAAGAAACCAAGAATTCAGCGTCATAAAGAGAAGCAATCAATACTTGGCGGTTTACACACAGCACACGGTTTTCTTGGACGTAGTCAACTATTTGGCACCCGGTTACAACTACGCGACCTATTTGCGAGCTTTCACCAGGAACGAAGAGAAAGGTCACTTTCCTTACGAATGGATGACCTCTACCAGGAAACTGGCAAACAGAACGCTGCCACCGAGATCGGCTTTCGACAGCGAGCTGACGGGCGTCAAAATGTCCGAATCCGACTACGCCGCATGTCAGAAAGTTTGGTCCGACGAGAAGATGCAAACTATGGAAGACTACTTGATCCACTACAACAACAAAGACGTCAAACCTTTCATAGAAGCTCTGAAAAATCACGCTAAATTTTTCCAAGATCGCGGCATTGACATGTTGAAAGACGGAGTTTCTCTCGCCGGTTTGACTTTACGGTTCCTCTTCCAAAACCTAGAAGACGCGTTCACAACGTTCCCCCAGTTCGACGCCGTCCTCCACGCTCTGATCAAAGAAAATCTAGTCGGCGGTCCTTCCATCATCTTCCATAGATTTCACGAGAAGGGCACCACGCGGATAAGGGAGCACAAGTACGGCGAAGAAGCGAGACCGTGCCAACACATCCTAGGACTAGACGCTAACTCTCTGTACTTGCGCTGCATGAGCGAAGCGCACTGCACGGGCTATTACGCGGTGAGACGGCCCGAGACCGAGTTCAAGCCCGAAATTAGGCAAAGAAACTCTCACAGCGCTTTGGAGTGGTTACGCTTCGTAGAGCACGACCGCGACGTGAAACTGCGCCACGCTTTGAACGGCGGCGAGATGGTTGTAGGCTGTCGGAGAATTCGCGTGGACGGGTTTCACGCGGCCTCTAATACGGTTTTCCAGTTTCACGGGTGTTGGTTCCACGCTCACGAGTGCATACCGTCGCACCGATATCAGTGCGCTTCACTGAGAGAGGAGAGACGCGACAGAACGACCAGAGTAAGCGCTTACTTGAAAGCGCTAGGTCACAAGCTGGTCGTCGTGTGGGAGTGCGAATGGCGAGAGATGAAGCGTCGAGATGAGCGGGTCAAGGCCTCCCAACAACGCTGGAAGGTTGACGCTTTGAAAGTGTCTCGAAACGCGATGAGCGAGAGCGACATCCTTTCCGCTGTGAAAGAGGAGAAAATGTTCGGTTTAGTTCAAGTGGACATCACTACGCCGCCTCACCTACGAGACTACTTCGAAGAAATGACCCCCGTTTTCAAGAACGCGACCGTTTCAAAATCGGACATAGGACCTCACATGTCAGACTTTGCGCAGGAAGAAAAGCTGTTGAACACGCCTCAGAGATGTCTGATAGGGAGTTACCACGGAAAAAATATTCTCTTGGGAACGCCGCTTCTCAAGTGGTATTTAGAGCACGGTTTGATAGTCACCAAAGTGCAGCTGGTGGTAGAATACCTACCTTAACGCTCCTTTGCCGGTTTCGCGGACGAAGTAACGGCGGCGCGAAGACGTGGCGACGTGAACGAGAACGAGAAAATTCTGTCAGACTGTTACAAGTTAATGGGAAACGCTACGTACGGTAAAACAATCTGCAACAAAGAAAAACACACGGCGGTGAGATACACTGACAGTCGGAAGTTCGAACTATTGGCCAATTCGTGGCGCTTCAAAAAGGCGTCCGAGTTGAGTTCCGATCTGTTTGAAGTCGAACTACAACCGAAAACAGTCAACAACAACCTCCCTATTCAAATAGGGTTCATGGTATACCAGTACGCGAAGTTGAAAATGTTAGAGTTCACATACGACTTCTTGGATAGATTCGTCGATCGGCGCGATTATGCCCTTTGTCAAATGGACACCGACAGTCTTTACATGGCTCTCAGCGGTGACACGTTGGATGACCTAGTCAAACCTCGCCTGAGAGAGACGTACTTCAGAGAGAAACGAAAGTGGCTTCCGACAGCGGTGTGCGACGATCACTTAGAGCTTTTCGTGAAGACAAAAACGGAAAGAGTGCGAGAATGGTGTCCGCCGCCCGGCGGATGTTGTGAGAGACGGTACCTTCACGATCTGAGAACTTCGGGGCTTATGAAAGCGGAGTGGGAAGGTGACGGGATCCTAAGTCTCAACCCTAAGACTTACATTTGCTACGATCGAGTCAGCGACACCGGTGAAAGAAAATCCAAAAAATGGAGTGCAAAAGGCGTACAGAAGAAACAAAACCCTCAGGAACCAGACGACTTCTTGGATGTTCTTCGCCAACGAAAAACTCTCATTGCTGTAAATAGAAACTTCAAAGTGGTGCGAAACAAAATGGTCACCTACACCATAGAGAAAGACGGCGTGCGCTACTTGTATTATAAGCGTCGCGTGCATTCTGACGGTGTGACAACGAGTCCTTTAGAGATATGAAAAAAAAAAAAATAAGCGTGTGCATCTTTTCAAAAATAGAGTGTTTATCAAGATTGAAAAAAAAAGAAAAAAAAAAAATAAAATAAAATATTGTTGTGTTTTTATTTTCATACGTCTTCTTTTACTAGTAAGTCGCGCAGTCTCTTAAAGCGTCACTCATGTGACGACGTCGCTTCCAGTCACGTGATCCTAAAGACCCTCACTTCCTAAACAAAAAACTTCTTCTTCCGCTCACGTGATCAATCAAGTCACTTCCGGTCACGTGATCCTCAATGAGGTCACTCACTTCCGGTCGGCCATTAGGTCATGTGACGTCACTTCCGCTCACCTGACTCATCAGGTCACTTCCGGTCACGTGATCCTAAATTAGGTCATATGACGTCACTTCCGGTCCCCTAAGTAGGTCAGTAGGTTACCCAGAATGCACCACTAATCCCCTAAGTAGGTCACTTCCGGTCACGTGACCAAATGGTGGCCTCTGATTGGCTGCAGGGTTACCCAGAATGCACCACTAATCCCCTAAGTAGGTCACTTCCGGTCACGTCACCAAATGGAGGCCTCTGATTGGCTGCATGTCGATTGAGTAATAAACAGTAGTTAACTATAGTCCCGTTCCGATACATACTATACTACTCCAATGGATTCCCTGGAATCATTTTAGGGGGGATAGGTAATGTTAAAAAGTCTGCTAGGACCAATATTAACATAACACAGGACGTTGTTCTTATTTTTTGGTAGCCATCTTGGATTTTGGCCCCCTACACCCCCTGGGGGTAAATTAAAACTTTGGCAACATCAAAATTCTTGGTCAACACCTTTTTGAGGTTAGATTTATCCATGTTGCCAAGAATCAACCCAAAAAAAACAATACCCCCTATATAACTCCTATAAGCCATTGTACTATGCGGACCAAGGACCGTCTGCATAGTGTCCAGTCGGTGCCATGTTAACCTTTTAAGGGTGACAGTTGTCTCACTGCAGCATTTGTCATTATGATGCACCAATATAGTCATGCCAACCCTTCAGGAGTGTATCGATCCTATCAGCATGATACATGAATGCAGCGCTTGTAGAGTAAGATGCTAATGTCCATGGCACTGCTTCATATCCCTATGTAAACCTATTGCCAATATGCTACAACCTAACACCAGATGTCACTAGTGAGTCATGGTTAAGATTTTACCTGTGGTTTCAGTACCTGTATGTACTATCAGTTATTTTATCTGATACAAGAAATAAGGTCCTATACAGGACAAGTATCATGGGACACATGTCTGTTTATTGATTGGGCATACACATGGCTATCTTATGAATTTGCAGATTTCCAGGTTTAGACATATGGAACGGGAACAGGGAAATTGGAGCTATTTTGTGCTATGAAAATAAGTACAAGTTGCCATAGAAACCAGCATTTTACTCTATGTGTAGGGTTACATTCAGCTGTGACCATCTTTTATAGACCAATGGTGGTTAACATACTACAGCATGGTTCCCAAAACACCTCACAGGTATGGGCACTTTACCCACCCTATGTGGGAACTGGGGGGGGGGGTAGGGGATACATGCACTTTAAAGTGCACAATTCCATATTTCTGGTCTTGCAAAAATGTTACAGGTGTAACTTTGATGTGGTATGTGAACTAAGTATCAATGCTACTTATGTAAACTAGCCAACAAAAGAGGGACCCCACAATGATTCTTGTGGGAATTGACACGAACGCTCCGACATGTTATTTGCAAGTTTTGATTGCCTGTGAATGTAGACAACTCTTGAATAATCATGGTGTGATTCCTGGGATAATACACTGTTCTAATTGCCTTAGTGATGTGCACTTGTTGATCGTGTCAATGCCTTCCAGAGATCAGATAAGACCACCACAGAGGACAGGCCTTTGTTAATGACTTTCTGTATGTGCTATCTATTGTTGAGCATTCCAATATACCAGGTAAAACCATATTGAGTTCTTGACATCAAGTACAAAGCTTATACACAGGCAACACACCAATATCACCAATGGATTCCCTGGTATTGATATAGGGGGTGTAGGTAAGCTTGAAAATGAGCTAGAGGGTAGAAAAACCAGCGTTGCTAGGCAAATACACAATAAGAGTCTTCATTCCTAGGCAACCACTCATCCTAGCAACACACCAATATCACCAATAGACTTACTGGTATTGATATGGGGGGGGGGGGGGGGTAGGTGAGCATGGACATGAGCTAGAGGGTGAAAAAAACAGTGTTGCTAAGCAAATAAACATTTAGAGTGTCCGTTGTTAGGCAAACACTTATCCTAGCAACAAACCAATATCACCAATGGATTCCCTGGAATCATTATAGGGGGGATAGGTAATGTTAAAAGTCTGCTAGGACCAATATTAACACAACACAGGACGTTGTTCTTATTTTTTGGTAGCCATCTTGGATTTTGGCCCCCTACACCCCCTGGGGGTAAATCAAAAATTTGGCAACGTCAAAATTCTTGATCAACACCTTTTTTAGGTTAGATTTATCCATGTTGCCAAGAATCAACCCGAAAAAAACAATACCCCCTATATAACTCCTATAAGCCATTGTACTATGTGGGCCAAGGACCGTCTGCATAGTGTCCAGTCGGTGCCATGTTAACCTTTTAAGGGTGACAGTTGTCTCACTGCAGCATTTG